>CM046438.1:30661389-30741389 GCA_025506505.1 Flaveria sonorensis
GTCTTAATAATGTAATCACTTTCTAAAGTGAGAGCCTCTTCTATATGGGCCTCTTGAACATGTTCAGGAAAGTCCACCTTAGTTAGGGTGGATGATTGCGGGCTAGAGATGGGTGTAACAGGAGTACTTATCTCTCTTTGAGTAGGGGAGGGGAAGTAATACTCATTGTACTAACTGAAATCTATATCCTCATCATCATAGAATTAGAGGTCAAGGATTGGTTGGTTTAAGTCTAAAGGTTGGGGATGGTAACTATCCCGTTAAGGTTGTTCACCTGAGATTTGAGACTTAGAGTGATGGCTTACGGCTTAGGTAAGTGACCTCATCAGGCTGAGCATGAGGAACCTTAGCACTAATTAATAAAGTGATGGGAGTAGTCTGCTCTCATAGGAAGTAGGAGCACTTGGTTCTACTTCCAACTACATGGGTGTGTGTATGGGGGCCTTCTCAATCTGAATAGACTGAATAGGGGTTTGTTTGGAATTTCTGTGGTAGGTGATGGTTGGTTGAGGCCTTTGGGGTTGTGAAGATGATGAAGGTGTGGGTTCAACATTGGTTGGTCCTGCCAAGTTATCACCTTGAGCAGGGAGCTCTAACATTTTTGGGACCAGGGCTTTTCTACTCCTAAGAAATCAACAGTGGTTTTTCTCATGATTTTAAAGATGTCGGGCTTCATATGTCCCAATTTAAGAGTGTTACTTGTTCTCCTTAACTGTGAGCCCAGTTCACACTTGAAATGTGCTGGATATATGGAAACATGTAACACTCTAAGGAGTCCAAGTTAGCAAGCAAGTTTATATAAACAAACTAAGAGTACTTGAACTTGACCCGTTGGACCATCCTATGGACTATGTGGGATAGGTCTTTAGGAATTTGATCCCATCCTCCATGTTTATTTGATAAAGAGTGGATTATAACATGGAGGAGGTAGTTCCATTGGAAATTCTTGAAGGTTCTTACTAAATAGTCCCCTTCATAGCCCATCTTCCTGAATGATCTGTTTATTGGAAACGGTCTGCCCAAGACACATATTGAATTGATGTGGCTAGTACGTTATGATCCAAGTCGGGTCATACCCATAACAAGCTAGACAAATACGTATAATATTTATTTTATAATATGATCATATAAATAAATATTAACACTTAGACTATTTAGAAATTGGGTTTCTAAATATTTGCACTTGTGTTATAAATAAATTATATGGATAATTTATTTTAGAGAGAGTATTCTATATTGTTATTCAAATGGTTGAACAACAATATAGACTTTTGTCCGCATTTCTTAATTACTAATCCGCATTAACTAATACGGATGTGCTTTTGAGGAAATGCAGATAAAGATTACTCATCCACATTAACTAATGCGGATGAAGGTTCCTCATCCGTATTTACTAATGCAGATGTGCATTTGTGGAAATGCTAATGAAACTGATCATCCGCATTTACTAATGCGGATGAGCATTTGAGGAAATGCTGATGAAATCTGATCGTCCGCATTTACTAGTGCGGATGAGCATTTAAGGAAATGCTGATGAAACTGCTCATCCGTATTTACAAATGCAGATGTACATTTGGGAAATGCGGATGGAATTTCTTCATCCGCATTTACAAATGTGGTAGGAGGTTATTCATCTGCATTTACTAATGCGGGTGAATGTTTGAGAAATGCGGATGGGACAAGGGGCTGGGCCCCGCCCACTTTTCTCTTTTCTAGTCTGAAATTTCAGTTTCATAGGACAACCAATATATGATTGCAATCAACCACTCTCTCTGATAACCTACAACACACTCAAAGTGCACGTCCGTTTTCTGGTTTTCTCTCGATCGGTCAAAAAAAACCAAGAACAAAAATTTGTTCAAGTGTGAAAAATCCTAGCAACCGGATGTTTGTTGGAGGCTTGAGGGTAGACTTGCTTGAGGCGTCCTTCTTTGGAAGCTACCATTCATCGATTATCTTCCTCAATCCCATACGAGAGGTAGTCTTCTAAAACACCCTATGGTTGTTTGTAAGCATGGTTTTCATATATCGATCTATTACGGGTTTTAACAAATATATAAAATGGTTTATATATATTAACTGTAACAAGTTTTAATCTCTTTATCCATTGCGTTTTTCATTTTATATGGATAAAATGACTCTGATAAACTTATTCAAGAAAGTGGGGTTGTGAAGCTTATGTCAAGAATGGGGTTGTGAAGTTATGTGGCCGCAACCAAGAAAGTGGACAATACACCTTTGAAATATGGCATGGAAGAGTTCCATCATTATCATATTTAAAAGAATGGGGTTGTGAAGCTTATGTCAAGCAGAACACCCTAAACAAGTTAGAAAGCCGATCCACTAAGTGTATCTTTGTAGGATATTCCAAAGACTCCATGGGATATTATTTCTACAATCTAACAGAGCAAAAGGTATTTATTACTCGAAAGGCTGAGTTCTTGGAAACTAAGTTCCTTATGGAAGGAACTACCAATAGAACAGTGAAACTTGATGAGGATCGAGAACCACAAGCCGATACACATTTGGTAGAATTAGCAATCAACAAGAGGTTGTTGATAATGATCAAGTGGTTGATCAATACACACAAAACGTTCGCAGATCTGGTAGAACTAGCTATCCACCTGAAAGATATGGATTTTTCATGAATGGATGCTATGTAGTTGACTCGGATGAACCAACTACGTACCATGATGCAATGTCCAATTCCGATTGTGACAAGTGGCTTGAAGCTATGAACGTAGAGATGCAATCCATGTATGACAACCAAGTGTAGGAATTGGTTGTGCCACCGCTTAACTCCAAACCGGTTGGATGTAAGTGGGTTTTCAAGAAGAAAACCGATATGCATGGAAACTTGGATACTTATAAAGCAAGACTTGTAGCAAAAGGTTTCACTCAAACTCAAGGGGTTGATTATGATGAGACCTTCTCGCTTGTGACAATGCTAAAGTCAATTAGGATATTATTTGCCATAGCCGCATATTATGACTATGAGATTTGGCAAATGGATGTCAAAACTAATTTCCTTAATGGACATCTCGAAAAGAATGTCAATATGGTTCAGCCCAATGGTTTTGTCGATCCACAACATCCTAATAAAGTATTCAAGTTAAAGAAATCAATCTATGGATTGAAACAAGCATCGAGAAGTTGGAATCAACGTTTTGATGAAGAGATAAAGAAATCTGGATTCATCAAGAATGCTGATGAAGCTTGTGTGTATAAGAAGGCTAGTGGGAGCATCATCACATTCTTAGTATTGTATGTTGATGATATACTACTGTTTGAAAATGATATTCCAACCATGGAAGGTATTAAAACCTGGCTTGGAAGTTGTTTTTCCATCAAAGATCTTGGTGAAGCCGCCTACATTTTGGGAATAAAGATCTATAGGGATAGATCAAGGCGGTTGATAGGTTTAAACTAAAGTGCATACATTGATAAAATCTTGAAAAGGTTCAAGATGGAGAACTCTAAAAAAGGTCTGGTACCTATTCAAAGAGGGAAAATATTAAGTGCATCTCAATGTCCAAGCTCAAAGGATGAGCAAGAAAGGATGAAGGAAGTCCCATATGCATCTGCTATAGGATCCATCATGTATGCAAAGATATGCACTAGACCGGACGTGTTATGCGCTTTAAGCATGACGAGTAGATATCAGCAGAATCCAAGAAATAGCCATTGGATGGCTGTTTAGAGTATATTGAAATACCTTAGGAGGACTAAGGATATGTTTCTAATATACAGATCTGGTGAAGAGGAACTCATTGTAAAGGGTTACATGGATGCGAGTTTCCAAACTGATCGAGATGATTCTCGATCACAATCGGGGTATGTCTTCATTATGAATGGAGGGACAGTGTCCTGGAAGAGTTCAAAGTAGGATGTGGTAGTCCACTACAGAACCAGAATATATCGCCGCTTCATTAGCAGCACAAGAAGCTGCATGGTTAAAGAAATTCATTGCCGATCTAGGGGTAGTCTCTACCAGTCAAGATCCCCTAAAGATCTTTTGTGATAACGAGGGTGCGATTGCTCATATCAAGGAACCCTGTGCACATCAAAAGACAAGGCACATTGAGCAGAGATTCAACTACATAAGGGATGAAGTTGAAAAAGGAAAGATATGTATTCGCAAAGTTCACACCGATCAAAATATTGTGGATCCACTCACGAAGCTCCTTGAAAGGCCAAAGCATGAGAGTCATACTTGTGCCTTAGGACTTCGATATTTTAGTGATTGGATTTGATCTATTTAGTATTTAAAAAACGGAACAATTGTTATTTTGACTCATATATATAATTATAATACTATGAGTTATGTTCCATTTTAGCATGTTTAGATCCATGAATATGTTTATTATTCTAAATGTTCATACTGGGTCATATTTGTGGGAACAAATATGAAGGTAAGACTATTATGAACTTGGATTGGTGGATATTCATAAGGTATGAATATAGAGCAAAAGGTTGCTACCAAAGTATATAGATATTTGTGGGACACAAATATTGGACTGACTCGCTCTCAAATGTTACTGTATGGAATTATGTAATTGATCATAAGTTAATTTGAGTAAAGGCAAATATCATAGTATCCTCCAACCTGAGATACATATTGGGTTTTGATATTCACCAAATATTATACTTTGACCTAGTTCTTCGCTATTCTGAAATATGGATAGTACACAAGGCTAGTTTCAGGTGTGATACAAGGTGATTGTGAGAAACGTATGTAGTCAAGATGGGATTTGTTCCTCTTATTCGTTGAGAGTAAGATGTCTAAGGTCTGATAAAGTTAAATCAACAGGGAATGATCATTCTGTGTCTCTGGATTTAACATGACATCTGTAACAAAAGGATAAATGATAGATTCACCTAAATCATTTTCAAGTAAGGGACTTGAAGAAGATGATGTTATTGAATGGAACTTCGTCATGCGTATTAGAGGTAGTAAACCGTTGTTAGGTGGTATTTACTACTTGCATCAATCCTCTATGTATCTTGTGCAAGTGGGAGATTGTTGAAAACGGTCTACCCAAGACACATATTGAATTGATGTGGCTAGACGTTATGATCCAAGTCGGGTCATACCCATAACAAGCTAGACAAACACCTACAATATTTATTTTATGATATGATCATATAAATAAATATTAACACTTAGAGTATTTAGAAATTGGGTTTCTAAATATTTGCACTTGCGTTGTAAATAAATATATGAATAATTTATTTAGAGAGAGTATTCTATATTGTTATTCAAATGGTTGAAGGACAATATAGTCATTTGTCCGCATTTCTTAATTACTCATCCGCATTAACTTATGCGGATGTGCTTTTGAGAAAATACGAATAAAGATTACTCATCCGCATTAACTAATGCGGATGAAGGTTCCTTATCCGCATTTACTAATGCGGATGTGCATTTGTGAAAATGCTGATGAAACTGATCGTCCGCATTTACTAATGCGGATGAGCATTTGAGGAAATGCTGATGAAAACTGATCGTCCATATTTACTAATGCGGATGAGCATTTGATGAAATGCTGATGAAACTACTCATCCGCATTTACAAATACGGATGTACATTTGGGAAATGCAGATGGAATTTCTTCATCCGTATTTACAAATATGGTAGGAGGTTATTCATCTGCATTTACTAACGCGGGTGAATGTTTGAGAAATGCGGATGGGACAAGGGGCTAGGCCCTGCCCACTTTTCTCTCTTTCCACGTCTAAAATTTCAGTTTCATAGGACACGTAATATATGATTGCAATCAGCCACTCTCTCTGATAACTTACAACACACTCAAAGTGCACGTCGGTTTTCTGGTTTTCTCTCAATCGGTCAAAAAAACCAAGAACAGAAATTCATTCAAGTGTGAAATATCCGAGCAACCGGGTGTTTGTTGGAGGCTTGAGGGTAGACTTGCTTGAGGCGTCCTTCTTTGGAAGCTACCATTCATCGATTATCTTCCTCAAACCCATACGAGAGGTAGTCTTCTAAACACACTATGGTTGTTTGTAAGCATGTTTTTCATATATTGATCAATTACGGGTTTTAACAGATATATAAAATGGTTTATATATATTAACTGTAATAAGTTTTAATCTCTTTATCCACTGTGTTTTTCATTTTATATGGATAAAATGACTCTGATAAACTTGTTCAAAACCCTACACCATTTACAGCTTCTTTGGGGAAGGAAAGCTTGCCTTCTTCATCATCCAGCCTGAGATGATTATTGATAGTGGTTGGGGTGATGAAAACTGTCTTCCCCTTCTCTGATGCAAACACTGCGTTCTTAACGTCCAAGATGACCTCTTGTCAGGTTCTCCAGAACTCTAGTAGTTGTTCTTCATATAGTGGAGGGTCTGTTGTAAGGGTGGTGAGGTAAGATGGTCAAGATAGAAAATGGCAAATGTCTGAGAAACCAGGATCTTTCTTAGACGACAAAAGAGCAACTTGGTTGTGTTGCCTGTATAGGTGCATAGAGAAATCTGGCTAGTTTGGGGGGTTCAGGGTTGGTTATTTTAGAAAGCTTTAGCAAGAATAAAGTGAAGAACAATAAGGGTTTGTGGGTGGTTTAGAGTTAGAAGATTTGCAGATGAAGAGGAAGAAGTGAGAGGGATACCTATTGGAAAAGGTATTTATATGCTTGGATTTGTGACAAAGTTATTGCAAAAGATAAACTTTAAAATCCGGATGTCGGTCTCACCTCTAAAAAAGTGCCCAAAAAGGTAGTTATCTTGGAAGTAGAAAATCTTTCAAAGGTAATTTGTCTTCGGAAGTTTTGAGAAAACTTCCGAAGCCAATTTGACATCGGAAGATATTCCTTAGTTTGGTAAGAATTGCTTTGGAAGAAAAAGTACTTAAAGTAATTTTGCTTCTGAGAAACCAAGTAGACTTGCATTCTCTACCAAGTCAGGCTGTACCTGAAGTCGAGGTCAACGTTGAACCACAAGAGACAACATAACCTAGGCTAGTGTTGAATCATAATCGGCTTCATCTCTGACCCATAGCAGAGTCCTGAACCTTCGTATTCTAAACATGTGAAGGGGAAGGACCCAACTGAGAAGGATAAAGAAGGAACAACTTGTACTTAAGACCAACCTTCTTAGTTGAAATATAGAAAGAGGAAGAGGATGGCCATCAGGATGGATAAGAAGAAGAAGAAGAAGTCCAAGGCATCCACCTCTGCCCCTTAGGATGAGTCATCCTGAGGGTGAACAAGAAGAGGCTGCTGAACCAACTCCACTTCAAGTAGAGACTCTTGTTGTTGAGAAACCCATCTTGTCTTGGGCTTTCTCTACAAACCCAGATAGATGGTATGTCATAAGAGATCAATGGGGTCAAGAATATACTTCTAGAAAAATATGCTTGACCTTCACCTGCATGATCTCTTTGACATGAGGAGATACTTTGAGAGTCTGAAGAATCCAAACCAACTTGATGAAGAAGGGTATGGTTCTGATTCTGAAGAGGACTGTAAACTAATAAAGATCAAGACTTAAAGTCATCCTTAAAGTTTTAGTAGAACCAACTTAGGGAGAGTTTGTAGGAGTTATCTTAGAGGCGGATGCAAACCAAAGATCTCTCATCAAGCATAACTGAAATACAAGGAAGTTACTTCGAAAGATTTGATAAGTTTACAAGGAAAATGCCTAAGTATCAAATCTACCGAAGCCAAAGACCGATTCTTCAGAATCCAAAGACCAATTCTTTCGAAGCCAAAGATGAAGTCTTTTGAAGCTTCAAGACAAAGTCTTCCGAAGCCAAGAGACTGATTTCTTCCGGAGACAGAGAAGACATGCTTTCTCTGACATGTTTTTAACAAAAGCTGAACTACATTCCGCCGCCATATCTGATGAACCACCAACTTATATAAGTTGGTGATATCTCCATACTTTTGTCAACTGCAGATTAAGGTTATTAAGTCTATAACTTTCCACTTTTGAACTTTTTTCCTTTTTATAATAGATTAGGATGTGAGCTATGACATATCATAGTCACTAGTCAAAAGGCAATTTGCCTTTTGATTTTACATTGATCTTGTTGTCTAGATTAGTGTTCCAGCTGGCGTTCAAAGTATGGTCGGTTGTAGGATGTAGTATAAAGTGTCTCATGTAACCAGTCCAGTGGACTAAGCCTTGTAACAATTGTAAAAACACTTGAAAGCAATATACATCATCCTTGAAAACCAAATACTTGTGTTCTACTTGTGTTCTTACTTCTGTTCTTAGTTTCACTTGCTAGTTCCCTATTTGATCTGTTAAGTGTTAATCTCTCTAGCCTTGTGAAACTATTGCATCACCCTTAATTGGTCCTGTAACATACTAGACCTGCCTAAGCATGATCTCTTAGAGATGAAGAGATACTATGAGAGCCTGAAGAATCCAGACCAGCTGATAAAGAAAGGAATGGCTCTGATTCTGATGGCTTCAACCAAGTAGAAGATCAAGCTTCATAGTAATCTTCAAGTTTTGGTAGCATTAGCCTAGGGGAGTTTGAAAGATCATTATCTTAAAGGCTGATGCTAACCAAAGATCTCTCATCGTGCACTAAAGTACAAGTTAGTACTTCGGAAGATTTGACAATGTACAAAGAAAAATAACAGGGTTAAATCTTTCGAAGCCAAAAGTGAAGTCTTCCGCAGCTTAAAGACGAAGTCTTCTGAAGCTTGAAGACTGAACTTTTTCGAAGACTAAGAAGCCATGTGTCTACTGACATATTTTTGACAAAACCAAAAGACCTTTCCGCTGTTAGCTCTGAAGACTCACCAACTAACTCTGAAGACTTACCAACTTATATAGGTTGGTGATTACCTTTTTACTTTTATCAACTGTATATTATGATTTCTTTTTTGTAACTTCCTAGTTTAGTACTTTTATCATTATTATAATACAATAGGATGTGAGCTATGGCATGTCATAGTCACATGTCAAAAAGGTAATCTGCCTTTTGACTTACATTGATCTTGTTGTCTAGATTAGTATTAGCTGGCCTTTAAAGTATGCCTGGTTGTAGGTTGTAGTATAAGGCATCTCATGTATGAGTCTTATGACTAAGCTTTTGCAATACCTTTAAAACACTTGAGAGTAATATACAACATCCTTGAAAACCAATCTTTGTGTTCTTGAGTGTTCTTACTTGTTATTCTTAGTTTCACTTCCAGGTTCCCTATTTAATCTAGTAAGTGTGCTTAGAATCTACAACTATGAAATTGTTGTGAACCATAACAGGTCCTGCAGTCAAGCATATTAATTTAGAAATCAATACAAATTAAAGATATAGATCAAATTAAAAATCATGGATTAGTGGTTCTCTTTTGGTAGCATACTGAATATATGATATAACTAATGCCAAGATTGACCTTCTCATTAAATTTATATCATGCTAAAATTCATATGCTATCAAGGAAAGGCAATCTCATGGTTGACTTAAATAGTAAATATGTGGAAAACACCCAGCTGAAGTTAGCAATAATATAGACAACGTGTTTAACTTCAGATTTTCTTGATTTCGAGTGTATATCTTTATATCTCTTCTTATAACTCTCTACTCCTTCATTACAATTTAGTACATTGATCTACAAATGAGATTGCACAAGGTTAATTAGGGCTGGCAATTTTAACACAGACCTGTTAACACAACACAACATGACATGAAATTAACAGGTTTCATGTTTAACCTTAATGGGTTTCATGTTATTAACAGGTCGACATGTTTAGACACGATAAAATTCATGCCTAAACAGGTTAACTACATGTTCACTTGTTAAGACCTGTTAAAAATTTGTTTATATTTTTTTATTGCTTTAAAATATTATAATATACATATAAATATTCTTAGAAACCCTAATGGTTCCCCACACAAAATCTCGTTCTTATATTTTGAGTTTCATTCATTCTCAACAGCAACCACCAGACCATAGCCGATGCTAGTGGTTCTCAATCACCAGGCCACAGCCGAAGCCGACAACTACCATCATTTAAGGATTTAAACTTCTACTAAACCCGTGTTCCTTGCTGAACCACCATCATTCTCCTTGTCACCGGACCACATCTATAGCAACATCCCTTCTCCTTTCCGCATCGCTGGGATCCACCTTTTCCTCTCGGTTGTCGTTGGTTACCGGTACCCATGATGTAAACTGATCCTACAGCTCAAAACTTACACATACTAAGTATAGAGGTCAAGTTCGAGGCAACTACTGTGCACCAATCTTGAAAATTTTTTATAATGTCAATCTAATTTCTAGCCATCCGATTTATTTTTTAACACAAATTCAAGTATAATTTTTCATGGGTTATAGTTTATATGAATCTTAAATAGGCACATATGTGAATATGAAAACACAGACGTCAAAAAAGTTCTTGTACCCTAGTGTTTGTTAAAACTGACTATGATTTTGGGAACAAAAACCCGAACGTAGAAAAGAAGACTAATTATACCTAAAAGTTCACATCCAAACAGTCCTTAAAGTAAACTAACGTTAGTTTAAATGGTCCATCTATGCAATCTCTTACATGTAAAAGGCACTCCTATCATTGATGTACGTAACTGAGAGTCTTCTCCTTATAATTTCGTCTCTATTCAACTGTGTTCTTAAATGTTAGCTTCCAATTTCATTTTAGCTCAACACATTCATGCTAAATCAAATCCATTGTGTCCATTCATCAATATTCAAGCTAGGGTTTCAAGCATAAGAAAACAACAAGAAATTTAATTCAAGAATCATGAATGGAAAAGAAAAAAAAGGATAGATTATGAGTTGAAAATTGGCAGAACTTACTTTTGAACGCAGTTCGTCTAGATCTATAGTAGGTATCTTGAGTGAGACCAAAGTAATATCATTTTTTATCCCTATGGGTTTGTACCCTTGCTGAAGCAACTCTTCTGATTGATTAATGTTTTCGTTTTAACTTCACATGGAAATGGAGTAATGTGGTTGATATAGGGCGATTAAATATACGAATTATACAAATTCATTACAGAATCCTTTGGTTCTAAATAACACTGGAGCAAGTTAAACAAACTATGCATAAATTAAGAAAAAAAGGTGAGAAATCGAAATTTTTACTTGGGTTTTAGAACTCGTGAGCTTTAGGGAAGACTCGCATGTAGTTTCCATCCGGGTCAAGTTAAACAAGTTTTTGTTTAGGGATTTTTTCCCTTTATATACATCAGGTAAGGAGTAAGATAGCATGGATCAGATTCAGCTTATTAGACCCGCGTGTAGTTTTCATCCGGGTCACTTGTTAAGGTAAGGAGCTCTGTGATGATAACATGTGACAAATAGTATAAATGTTTATTAGAATTAGATTAGACTACGTTACTAACCCATGTAAACCCGTGTGTTACACGGTTTGATAAATACTTAAAATGACACATGGGCAAATAAATTCATACTAATATATATGATATATATGATGCTGAAAAGATAAATAGAATAAGAACCTTATCATAATATAATAATATCAAAAAATTATGATGTTTCATAATAGAGAATAATGAAGGTAGAATGGTTGAACAGAAAAATAAAGAAAAATACCAATTAATGAACAAATTTGATAAATTTAAAAAATATATAACAATGATACGCAACCAAGATAATGAACAGTTAAACTTAAAAACTAATTGTTCATAAAATTATAAATACTTTTTTATGTAATAGAGTTGGACTCTGAAATGATCAATAATGGAAATTCAAGAGGTGGTTGAAGGTTGTTCTGGTTGGAAGAAACTACAAGTCAAATAATTAATGCGGGTGAAGAAAACGACAAGTATCGACTTTTCGCATTTGTCAATGCGTATGAGCAAGAACAAATACGGTTGAGTATTTGTTCATCCGCATTTACTAATGCGGATAAGCAAAATCAAATACGGCTAAGTATTTGTTGTAACACCCGGATATTTTATAAAGAAGAAAAGAAGAGAAAAATAAAAGAAAAGAGAAGTATAAAGAAAGAAAGGTGAAATAACCCAAATTGAGAGGATAAAGTTGTGCAAGAGGAAAACTTTAATTTTATTATGTTTAAAAGTGGGTATGGCCTCCCATACTTCTGCTCACCAACTGCCTTCGACAGTAGAAAAGAAGAAAAGCAGAGTTCCATTGGTTTTCTAAAGAGAAGAAGAAGAAGATCGTCTAGAAGGTAAGATTTTGTGTGTTTTGTTCGGTTTCAGCTGGGTTTTCAGATTGTAGACTGAGTCTTATGTGTTTCTCTATTTTCGGTTGGGTGTTTTTGGTGTGTTTAGGTGTTTGAACTCCAAGTGCTCTCGATTTTGGAGGATTTTTACTCGAAGGCTGCTATAGGTGAGTTCTAGATCCTCGGTTTTTCTGTTTTAAACATGTTTTGGGGCTGAAATGCATGTAAACTATTATTTTTGGAAATTCTAGTATGAAAACCGTATGTGTTATCCCTTGTTTATGTGGGTATGTGTGTTTGTGAATGTTTGACTGAATTATGTGGTTGTATGCTTGTTTTATGAGCTTAGTATGTTAGATTTGGGCTAGGATTATGTAAGGATGATAATCGGGACTGAAATTTGCATAAGTTAGAACTAGTATAGTGCCCATGCGCCTAAGTAACTGCCCATACGCCTAAGTGTTGCTTATGCGCCTAAGTTTCCCATGTGCCCAAGTACTCATGCACCTGCATAGTGCTCATGCGCCTGCATAGTTCCCATGCGCCTAAGTTTTTGCCCATACGCCTAAGTGTTGCTCATGTGCCAAAGTATTCCCATGCGCCCAAGTATCCTTGCGTCTGCATAGTGCTCATGGGCCTAAGTTTTTCCCATGCGCCTAAGTTTTTCCTCATGCGCCCAAGTGTTCCCATGCTCCCAATTGTTCATGCGCCTAACTTGCCTTAGAATTTTTCTGAAATTTTGGGAAAAATGGAAATTTATGATTAAGCTCTGGAACGTTTTGGTGGGTTATGTTTATTCATGTTATGCATGTTGTGGCCTGTTATTGATGTTCCTTATTAAGTATTATTACGTGACTTTACGTGGTGTGTTAATGCTCTTGTACGTAAAGTATTATATAATGAAAGTGAAAGACATTATTAACGAAGTGGAACCTAATGAAAGAATGTAAAGTCTTGCAAGCAAGGAGGTTCACAACTCATTGAGGGGTTGTTAGCTCAACTGTGTGCGGTTTAGCTAACCCATGAGGATGCACACAAGGGTTAATCCTTGTGATTGACCAATATGTACGAAACGGGACCCTTGTCGCTTGCCCCAAAGGGAATGAAGACTTGGTGGTCTAAGATGCTTCTTATTCAGGATTGGGTTGCGTGCTGATGCAACGGGGAAGGGTTATGGCCTATGCGTCCCGACAGTTGAAAATCCATGAGTCTAATTACCCTACTCATGACTTGGAGCTAGCGGTTGTGGTCTTTGCATTGAAGATTTGGAGGCACTACTTGTACAGGACGAAGTGCACTATCTTCACTAACCATAAGAATTTGAAATAGTTCTTTGAGTATAAGGATTATGATTGTGAGATCCACTACCATCTGGGCAAGGCCAATGTAGTGGCGGATGCCCTTAGCCAAAAGGAGAGACCCGAGCCGATCCGAGTGAAAGCTTACCAGTTTGTGATGACCTCCGATGTGATGACACAAGTCAAGGGGTTCTAAGATGAGGCGTTGAAAGAAGAGCGCCTTAACTCCGAAAGGATGAGAGGTCTAGTTTCGGAGTAGGGTGAGAACACTCTCGGAGTTAGAACCCGCTTCGGGTGGATGTGGATCCCTCGTTATGGAGACCTACGGGGGAAAATCATGGATAAAGCTCATAAGACTCGATACTCTATTCATCCCGGTGCTACGAAGATGTATCATGATATGAAGAAAGGTTACTGGTGGCCGGGTATGAAACATGATGTAGCGGAGTATGTGAGCAAGTGCCTTACTTGCTTGCAAGTGAAGGCTGAGCATCAAAATCCATACGAGAAAATCCAACCTTTGGATATACCTGAGTGAAAATGGGAGCACATCACCATGGACTTCATTACGAAGTTATCGCGTAAAGCAAGTGGGTATGATGACATATGGGTGATAGTAGACCGTCTGACGAAGAGTGCTCATTTCTTGCCAACCCGTAGACGTATTCATCTGAGAGGTTGGCGGATTTGTTTATTAACGAGATTGTGATGTGTCTTGGTGTACCAGTGTCTATCATGTTTGACCGTGACACTCGGTTTACATCTAAGTTTTGGAAGAGATTCCATGACAGGATGGGGACGAGGCTACATATCAGTACTGTTGGAAATGGTCTGCCCAAAATACATATTGAATTGATGTGGCTAGTACGTCATGATCCAAGTCGGGTCATACCCAATAACAAGCTAGACAAACACCTATAATATTTGTTTTATCATATGATCATCTAAATGAATATTAACACTTAGAATATCTAGAAATTGGGTTTCTAAATATTTGTACTTGTGTTGTAAATAAATTATATGGATAATTTATTTTAGAGAGAAAATGAATATAATTCATCCGCATTTGCTTATAACAGCCGCATTTGATGTGGTTAAAGAAATGCGGATGAAGAGAACTCATCCGCATTTACTTATGCGGATGAAGATAATTATCTGCATTTGCGTGTTAACTAATGCGGATGAGCATTTTTGGAAATGCTGATAAACTGTTCAACCGCATTTACAAATGCGGATGACCATTTGGAAATGCGGATGACCATTTGGAAATGCGGATGAACTTTCTTCATCCGCATTTACAAATGCGGGAGAAGAACATGCATCCGCATTTACAAATGCGGATGATGTTGAGAAATGCGGATGGGTTAAGGGGCTGGGCCCCACCTACTTTTCTATCTCCTGAATTTTAAGTTTCCAAGGACATGCAATATATGATTGCATCTGATCTCTCTCTCTAATACAACTTTTACACAACACGAAAATTGCTGAACACTCCAAGCTCTCTTTTTCTCTCGGTCGGTCAAGAGAAAAAATCAGGAGTGGTTGTTCAAAGTGAAAATCCTAGCAACCGGGTGTCTGTTGGTGGCTTGTGGGTAGAACCGCTTGAGGTCTTCTGCTTTGAAGACTTGCTTTCATCTGATCTCCCTCCCATTCTTCTACAAAGGTTGTATTTCTAAACACCCTATGGTTGTTTATAAGCATGTTGCTCATATATCGATCCATATGGGATTTTAACAGATAAATATAAAATGTTTTACATATATGCTAACTGTAACAAGTTTTAAACTGAAATTCCACTGCGTTTTCTATTTTATATGGATAAAATAGATCTGATTAACTTGTTCAAAACCCTACAATGGTATCAGAGCCGGTTATATGGACACTTGCTTCATTTGGACTGAAAAATTCGATTTCTTGGTGATGTTTCACCAAAAGGCCGAGAGGTTTCACTCCTAGTATCCCCTGTTTTCAAGATCTCTTTAGACATGCATATTGTAATCTTGCAAAAAATTTAAATCATTTGGATGATTCTGTTATTTGGAACAAAACCATGGTTCTCGGCCGTTTATGCCTAAACCGAGAATCTATGGTTCAAGGGGATGCTCATGGGATTTTTACTTACATATTTGGATATGTGTTTTACTTGTTCATAACCAAAGCCGAGACCCTATCGATGAATGTGTTGTGATTTGCATTTGATTATTCAAATGGTTTGTAATTGGTTAAATGTATATAATCTTCCTATTGGGTATGTAATTTATTTATCTTTCATTTGGTATGTAAAATAAATAGGTTAGTTGCATTTTACTTTTACTAGAAAAATGTATTTAGGATATATTTTGTAAAAGAAGATGCAACAAGGCTGCCTTTCTCGGTTTTAACCGAAAGGAGATGATGAAGGCCCAAAGGATTTTGGTGCAGAAGTCACAGCGTATTTGGAAACCCAAATGGAATGGAAGAGTCACAACACAAGGTGGACACTTGAAGCATTTGGATGCGGGATCAAGTGGGAGTTCACCGACACAAATGTTGTGTCATTTTCACCCTTAGGAACGACCTTATTAACTCACTTGTTTCGGTCAACAAGTGATGTTAAGTTTAGTAGGCTATGGTTATGAACTCATGTGATGCTTGTGTGGTTGATTTATTATTGTTTTGTGATATATGGATATGCATGTTTAAACAATTTAATATCAACAACAAGCATAAAATTGGTTCTTATGAAACATTAACATGGGTAATAAAAGGATTTTTTAAAAGTTAATGTGTTCACAATAAAAATTGGGTTTTATTGAAAGAACCTTGAAAATTGTTTTCATATTAGTACCACACATTTGAATGCATGCAAATGTTAGGTACAAAAGGTTTTCAAAAACTAGAATTAATGAAAACTGAAATCCCTTTTAAACAAGTTTAACACCATCCTTTTACACAACACTCGAATCACTTGGGAACTATTTGTGGGATAAAGGTCACCTAACCACATTTAGGAAACTTGTGCGTTTGAGGTGGGGTTAACATATTTGTCAGATAAAGGTCACCTAACCACTTGTATGTGTAAACTCACACGTGTGTGTAAGTAGGACTACTTGAGTTGGAAACCATGTGAATAGGGTCACCAAAGCAATGGTGTTGATGGGATTAAACATGCCAACTTAACATAAAGATGTTTGACCAATCCCATAAAACTAGAAGTTGCAAAGGGTTGCAATTGTCAAGTGTTGACTACCTTGTTAATTTAAATAATGGGATAAAGGTCACCTAACTATTATTTAAATGTAACGTTGGATTCTAGATTTTAATTATTAATTGTCTATGAGACGTGAAAGGGTATTAATAATTAAAATTTCTTTTTCGGAAATACTAAAATTGAACTTTGTTAATATTTGTAGAAATGGCCGCAAACAACAACGCTACCACCCCGACCGTCCATAACCTATCACTAAGAACTATCTTAGAAACGGATTGTCTTAATCACAACAATTTTATGGATTGGTTTCGAAACTTGAGAATTGTTCTCAAGCAAGAGAAGAAATCCTATGTATTAGACGATCCCATTCCCGATGAACCCGACGTTAATGATGTTGATGCCTATAACAATTGGGTTAAGCACACAGAGGATTCTATGCAAGTTTCTTGCCTTATGTTGAGAACTATGATTCCCGAGCTCCATAAGGATTTCGAGCATCATGGGGCATACGACATGATTACCCAGTTGAAGGAAATGATCCTTCAACAAGCAAGGGTAGAGCGCTTCGAAACGGTTCGAGCGCTTCATGTATGACGCATGGAAGAAACTCAATCGGTATCGTCTTATGTGCTTAAGATGAAGAGCCACACTGATCACCTGGAAAGGCTGAATTGTCCCGTCTCAAAAGAGTTGGCCACGGATTTGATCCTTAATGGTCTAACCAAAAGGTTTGAGACATTTATCATGAATTATAACATGAATGGTTGTGACAAGAGCATTGGTGAACTCCACGCAATGCTCAAAACAGCCGAGGAGGGGATGGGTAAAAGGGTTTTACCGGTCCTCACGATCAATGAGGGAGGCAACAAGAAAAGGCAATACCCCGATCCCAAGACAAATGTTGCCAAAAGCAAAGGGTACATCAAAGGGAAGGGTAAGGGAAAGGCTAGAGCCGAACCTCCAAAACCAAAGCTTAAGAAGCCAAAGGTGACGGAGAACGATCCATGCTTTGAGTGTGGTGAGATAGGACATTGGAAGAGGAATTGTCCAACCTATCTCAAGGAGTTGAAAGCAAAGAGGGATGCGGGGCAAACCTCAGGTACAACTTTCATGATTCATATTGATCTAAATGTTATTTCTTCTAACACATGGGTATTAGATACCGTATGTGGAACTCATATTTGCAATTTATTGCAAGGGTTCAAAAGAAATAAAAATTTCAAGAAAGGAGATACAAGTCTCTTCATGGGCAACGGAGCAAAAGTTGACGTCGAAGCCCAAGGAGACTACATTTTGAAGCTTCCAAATGGTTTGGAAGTTGTTTTGAAAAACATTTTGTATGCTCCTAGTTTGACTAGGAACATTATCTCTGTTTATCTTTTCAGATGATATGGTTATGATTTGAAGTTAGTAGACAATGGTATTTGTGTTTTCATGAATGATGTCTTTTATTTAAAGCTATGCCATGTAATGGCATTTATGAATTAGTTCATGATAACACATCCTTTGATAACTCGTTGTACCAATCAAGCACCAAGAAACTCAAAATGGATTTGAGTAAGACTTATCTTTGGCATTGTCGCCTTGGTCACATAAACAAAGATCGCATACATACACTTCAAAAGAATGGTCTTTTGGAATCAAATGAATCTTCATTTGATAAGTGTGAGTCTTGTTTACAAGGAAAGATGACCAAGAAACCCTTTAGTGGAACTAATAAGAGGGTAAAAGACTTATTAGGTATCATACATTCGGATGTATGTGGGCCTTTAAAGGCAATGACAAGGAATGGTGAAAGATACTTCATTACCTTTACCGATGATTATAGTCGTTATGGGTATGTGTACTTGTTAAGACACAAAGATGAAGCCCTAGAATTGTTCAAAGTCTTCCAAAATGAAGTTGAAAATCAACTCAATAAAACCATCAAAGTACTTCGTTCGGATAGAGGAGGTGAATACCTTAATGATGCCTTTCAAGATCATCTTAGGAGTTGTGGAATCATCTCGCAACTCACTCAACCAGGAACACCACAACATAATGGTGTGTCCGAAAGGAGGAATCGAACTCTATTGGATATGGTTCGATCTATGATGGCTAGAAGCACATTGCCTCTATCATTTTGGGGTTATGCATTGCTCTCGGCAGTCCGTATTTTAAATATGGCCCAACCAAGAAAGTGGACAAGACACCTTTTGAAATATGGCATGGAAGGGTTCCATCATTATCATATCTAAGGGTATGGGGTTGTGAGGCTTATGTCAAGCGCAACACCCAAACAAACTTGAAATTCTATCCACTAAGTGTATCTTTGTAGGATATCCCAAAGACTCTATGGCATATTACTTCTACAACCCAACTGATCAAAGGTGTTCATTGCTCTAAAGGATGAGTTCTTGGAAACTAAGTTCCTTATGGAAGGAACTGATAGAACGGTAGAACTCGAGGAGGATCGAGAACCACAAGCTGATACATGTTTGGTTGATACTGGCACTCAACAAGATGTTGTTGAAAATGATCAAATGGTTGATCATGACACACAAAACGTTCGAAGATCTGGTAGAATTAGTAATCCACCCGAAAGATATGGATTTTTCATGGATGGATGCTATGTGGTAGATTTGGATGAACCCACCACATACCATGATGCAATATCACAATCCGATTGTGACAAATGGCTTGAAACTATGAACGTTGAGATGCAATCCATGCATGACAACCAAGTATGGGATTTGGTGCACCACCTCTTAACTACAAACCGGTTGGAAGTAAGTGGGTTTCCAAAAAGAAAACCGATATGCATGGAAACTTGGAGACTTATAAAGCAAGACTTTTAGCAAAAAGTTTTACTAAAACTCAAGGGGTTGATTATGATGAGACTTTTTCATCTGTGGCATTGCTAAAGTCAAGTAGGATATTATTTGTCATTGCCGCATATTATGACTATGAGATTTGCCAAATGGATGTCAAACCCGCTTTTCTAAATGGATATCTTGAAGAAGATGTCTATATGGTTTAGCCCGAAGGTTTTGTCGATCCACAACATCCTAATAAAGTATGCAAGTTAAAGAAATCAATCTATGGATTGAAACAAGCATCTAGAAGTTGGAATCACCATTTTGATGATGAATCAATAAATTTGGATTCATCAAAAACGCCGATGAGGCTTGTGTGTATAAGAAAGCTAGTGGGAGCATCATTACTTTATTAGTATTGTATGTTGATGACATACTATTGTTTGGCATTGACATTCCAACCATGGAAGGTGTAAAAACCTAGCTTGGAAGTTGTTTTTCCATCAAGGATCTTGGTGAAGCCGCCTACATTTTGGGAATGAGAATCTATAGGGATAGATCAAGGCGGTTGATAGGTTTAAACCAAAGTACATACATTGATAAATCTTGAAAAGGTTCAAGATGAAGAACTCTAAGAAAGGTTTGGTGCCTATTCAAAGAGGAACAATATTTAGTGCATCTCAATGTCCAAGCTCAAAGGATGAGCAAGAGAAAATGAAAGGAATCCCATATGCATCGGCTATAGGATCCATCATGTATGCTATGACATGCACTAGACCGGATGTGTCATGCTCTTTGAGCATGTCAAGCAGATACCAGCAAAATCCAGGAAATTGCCATTGGATGGCGGTTAAGAGTATATTGAAATATCTTAGGACTACGGATATGTTTCTAATATATGGCTCTGGTGAGGAGGAACTTGTTGTAAAGGGTTACACGGATGCGAGTTTCCAAACTGATAGAGATGATTCTCGATCATAATCGGGATATGTTTTCGTTATGAATGGTGGAGCAGTCTCTTGGAAGAGTGCAAAACAAGATGTGGTAGCATTGTCCACCATTGAATTGGAATACATCGCTGCCTCATTGGCAGCTCAAGAAGCTGCATGAATAAGGAAGTTCATTGCCGACCTAGGGGTGGTCCGTACCATTCAGGACCCTCTAGAGATCTTTGGTGACAACGAGGGTGCGATTGCTCAAATAAAGGAACCCCGAGCACATCAAAAGACGAGGCACATTGAGTGGAGATTCAACTACATAAGGGATGAAGTTGAAAAAGGAAAGATATGTATTCGCAAAGTTCACACCGATCAAAACATTGTGGATCCACTCACGAAGCTCCTTGAAAGGCCAAAGCATGAGAGTCATACTTGTGCCTTAGGACTTCGATATTCTAGTGATTGGATTTGATCTTTTTAGTATTTAAATATCGAAATGATTGTAAATTTTAACTCTTTTGTATAATTATGATACTTTTATGTTCCATTTTAGCATGTTTAAATCCGTGAATTAGTTAATCATTCTAAATGTCCGTAGTCGCTATATTTGTGGGAACAAATATGAAGGTAAGACTATCATGAACTTGGATTGGTGGATATTCATAAGTTATGAATAAAGAGTGAGGGTTCGCTGCCAAGGTTCGTTGATATTTATAGGATTTAAATATTGGACTGACCCGCCCTCAAATATTACTACATGGAATCTTGTGATAGATCATAAGTAAATTTGAGTAAAGGCGAATATCATAGTATCCTCCGACCTGAGATACATATTGGGTTTTGATATTCACCAAATATAATACCTTGATCTAGTTCTTTGCTGTTTTGGAATAATGGACAAAACACAAGGCTATGTTCAGGTGTGATACAAGGTGATTGTGAGAAACGTATGTAGTCAAGATGGGATTTGTTCCACTTATTCGTTGAAAGTGAGATGTCTAAGGCCTGATAAAGTTAAATCAACAGGGAATGATCATTTTGTGTCTCTGGATTTAACATGACATCTGAAACAAAAGGATATATGATTTGATTCACCTACATCATTTCAAGTAAGAGACTTGAAGAGGATGATGTTATTGAATGGCACTTAGTCATGCGTATTAGGGGTAGTAAACCGTTGTTAGGCGGTATTTGCTACTTGCATTAATCCTCTATGTATCTTGTGCAAGTGGGAGATTGTTGGAAATGGTTTGCCCAAAATACATATTGAATTGATGTGGCTAGTACGTCATGATCCAAGTCGGGTCATACCCAATAATAAGCTAGACAAACACCTACAATATTTGTTTTATGATATGATCATATAAATGAATATTAACACTTAGAATATCTAGAAATTGGGTTTCTAAATATTTGTACTTGTGTTGTAAATAAATTATATGGATAATTTATTTTAGAGAGAAAATGAATATAATTCATCCGCATTTGTTTATAACAGCCGCATTTGATGTGGTTAAAGAAATGCGGATGAAGAGAACTCATCCGCATTTACTTATGCGGATGAAGATAACTATCCGCATTTGCGTGTTAACTAATACGAATGAGCATTTTTGGAAATGCTGTTAAACTGTTCAACCACATTTACAAATGTGGATGACCATAATGCGGATGAACTTTCTTCATCCGCATTTACAAATGCGGGAGAAGAACATGCATCCGCATTTACAAATGCGGATGATGTTGAGAAATGTGGATGGCTTAAGGGGCTGGGCCCTACCTACGTTTCTATCTCCTGAATTTTAAGTTTCCAAGGACATGCAATATATGATTGCATCTAATCTCTCTCTAATACAACTTTTACACAACACGAAAAGTGCTAAACACTCCAAGCTCTCTTTTTCTCTCGATCGGTCAAGAGCAAAAATCAGGAGTGTTTGTTCAAAGTGAAAATCCTAGCAACCGGGTGTCTGTTGGTGGCTTGTGGGTAGAACCGCTTGAGGTCTTCTGCTTTGAAGACTTGCTTTCATCTGATCTCCCTCCTATTCTTCTACAAAGGTTGTATTTCTAAACACCCTATGATTGTTTGTAAGCATGTTGTTCATATATCGATCCATATGGGGTTTTAAAAGATAAATATAAAATGTTTTATATATATGTTAACTGTAACAAGTTTTAAACTGAAATTCCATTGCATTTTCCATTTTATATGGATAAAATAGATCTGATTAATTTGTTCAAAACCCTACAAGTACGGCGTACCATCCTCAGATAGATGGTCACTCAGAGAGGACGATTCAGACACTGGAAGATATGCTACGGGCATGCGTGATTGATTTTGGAGGAAGTTGGGATGAACACTTACCGTTAGCTAAATTCTCATACAACAACAATTATCATGCCAGCATTTGTATGCCACCATATAAGATGCTATACGGTAGGAAGTGTAGAACGCCCGTATGTTGGGGTGACATCGGACAGAAGGAGTTGGGGAGCATTGAAGTGATTGAGGCTATGACTGAAAAGTTGGGGAAGATCAAGGCCTTTATGAAGGTGGAAAAAGATAGGCAAAAGTCGTATGCTGATAAGAGGCGTAGACCGATTGAATTCAAGGTGGGTGATAGAGTTATGCCAAAGGTTTCACCTTGGAAGGGGATCATTCGGTTCAGTAAGCGGGGTAAGCTGAGCCCGAGGTATATAGGACCTTTTCGAATCATTGCTCGAGTAGGAGAGGTGGCCTATAGGTAGGAGCTACCCGACGAGTTAAGTGGAATTCATCCATCATTCCATGTATCTCATCTGAGAAAGTGCTTAGCTGATGAGGACATGATTATGCCACTGGAGGATATTGAGGTAGATGAATGGCTCAATTATGTGGAGCAACCGGTGGCCATAATTGACAGAAAATAGAAGAGGATACAAAACAAAGTGGTTCCACTGGTGCGAGTACAGTGGAGGCACAGGAAGGGATTCGAGTCTACGTGGGAGACGGAGGAAGAGATGAGACAGCGTTATCCACAACTATTTAAGGAGTGACAGGTTTTGGGGATGAAACCTATATAAGGGGGTGGACTTGTAACACCCGGATATTTTAAAAAGAAGAAAAGAAGAGAAAAAGAAAAGAAAAGAGAAGTATAAAGAAAGAAAGGCGAAATAACCCAATTTGAGGGGTTAAAGTTGTGCAAGAGGCAAACTTTAATATTATTATGTTTAAAAGTGGGTATGGCCGCCCATACTTCTGCTCACCAACTGCCTTCGACAGCAGAAAAAAAGAAAAGCAGAGTTCCATCGGTTTTCTAGAGAGAAGAAGAAGAAGATCATCTAGAAGGTAAGATTTTGTGTGTTTTGTTCAGTTTCAGCTGGGTTTTAAGCTTGTAGACTGAGTCTTATGTGTTTCTTTGTTTTTGGTTGGGTGTTTTTGGTGTGTTTAGGTGTTTGAACTCCAAGTGCCTCGAGTTTGGAGGAGTTTTACTCGAAAGCTGCTGTCGGTGAGTTCCAGATCCCCGCTTTTTTTGTTTTAAATATGTTTTGGGGCTGAAATGCATGTAAACTATTATTTTTGAAAATTCAAGTATGAAAGTCATATGTGTTATCCTCTGTTTATGTGGGTATGTGTGTTTGTGAATGTTTGACTGAATTATGTGGTTGTATGCTTGTTTTAAGAGCTTAGTATGTTAGATTTGGGCTAGGATTATATAAGGATGATGATTAGGACTGAAATTTGCATAAGTTAGAACTAGTATAGTGCCCATGCGCCTAAGTAACTGCCCATACGCCTAAGTGTTTCTCATGCGCCTAAGTTTCCCATGCGCCCAAGTACTCATGCGCCTGCATAGTGCTCATGCGCCTGCATAGTTCCCATGCGCCTGCATAGTTCCCATGCGCCTAAGTTTTTGCCCATACGTCTAAGTGTTGCTCATGCGCCTAAGTTTTCCCATGCGCCCAAGTAACCATGCACCTGCATAGTGCTCATGCGCCTGCATAGTACCCATGCGCCTATGTTTTTCCCATGCGCTTAAGTTTTTCCCCATGCGCCCAAGTGTTCCCATGCGCCCAACTGTTCATGTGCCTACATAGTGCTCATGCGCTTAAGTTGCCTTAGAATTTTTCTGAAATTTTGGAAAAAATGGAAATTTATGATTAAGCTCTGGGATGTTTTGGTGGGTTATGTTTGTTCATGTTATGCATGTTGTGGCATGTTATTGATGTTCCTTATTAAGTATTATTACGTGACTTTATGTGGTGTGTTAATGCTTTGTACGTAAAGTATTATATAATGAAAGTGAAAGACATTATTAACGAAGTGGAACCTAATGAAAGAATGTAAAGTCTTGCAAGCAAGGAGGTTCACAACTCATTGAGGGGTTGTTAGCTCAACTGTGTGTGGTTTAGCTAACCCATGAGGATGCACACAGGGGTCAATCCTTGTGATTGACCAATATGTACGAAAAGGGACCCTTGTCACTTGCCCCGGTACTGGAGTCAGCTTTGTGCATAATGTTAGGGGTTTATTTATAGACTTCGGCCCAGTAGCAGCTTCGTGCATAATGTTTGGGGTATAGCATATGACATGGGTCTAATGAAAGTGAAAGATAATAATGAAAGTACGAAATGAATGAAATGAATGTTGAAAGATAATAATGATATTATCAAATTGTACGTATGTTGTGTGATCACGAACGAAAAGGTTTTTACTAAAGGTAAAGTATTTTATTATATAAAACTAGAACTCACTCAGCAACGCAGACTTTTCATGCATTTTCAGTTGGTAGGTAACTTGTTGCTGAGGATGGCACGAGGGTGAAGCTACTTGGCGGGCAAGACTGGCATCCATCTCATGCAATAATAATGATGTTGTTTTGTAATATAACTAAGTGATATTTTGTAATCTTGTAAACAACGATGTATTACTTGGCAAATGTGTTTATTAAAGCATGAAATGGTTTTTGATGAATTATTCCGCTGTAAAATTTTATTACTTAATAAATCTTAATATGTTTTGATATAAATGAGGTTGTGATTGACTAACTGCGGGGTTCTTGTGAACGGGGCCTTACATTTGTTCATCTGCATTTACTAGTGCAGATAAGCAAAAACAAATACGGCTGAGTATTTGTTCATCCGCATTTACTAATGCGGATAAGCAAAATCAAATGCTACTAAGTATTTGTTCTTTCGCATTAGTCAATGCGGATGACATACTTAATGCGGATGTTCAACAAAAGAATTGCGAATCATTATTTTGTACTTAGACTAGTATTCTGATGTATAGTTGTCAGGGTAGTTTAGTCATTTTGTACAGGTATTGTATCTGCCTATAAATAGAATAACATACACTATATTTAAAAGTTTCTTTTTAATGCTATAAGCTTTTTGCTACAAACCCTAGCACACTTTGTATTTTGTTCATCAGTATTAATATACAAAGCATTTATTAGTATTTTTAGCATTTATGATCTTTGATTCTATATTTCCGCTACACAATCATTGCCTCAATCATCATATTCGATCCTAGTTAAGTCACATCAACTCAGATTCAAATTCGGACCTGGTCAATTGATATCAGAGCCTTGGCTCTTGAATTCATCTCAAAATCAGCATAGATCTTGAACGAAAATCGATTGAACTTGTGATTGAGTTGTTTATTAGCAAGTTTCATACTTCTAATAAGCATTCATACTGAAAATGCGTGAAGCTTCTTCAACAATCGTTGTTCTTTTGACCCAGAAACTCAGAACTCTGTTCGATTGTTGAATCTCAACAAAATCAGACAAAATTCCTCATAATCACTCGATATTGACCAAAAACAACCTAAAATTAACTTTAGTGTTCGTAGATACTATTGCTACTGTTCACCGCATCAAGACATGAAAAAAAAAACTTGACATTAGACTATTTAAACATTTTTGACATAAAAATCAACTTAATCAATACTCAAACCATCTAAAATCAAGTTTATTATAATGGATTCTTTTAACTTTTCTAAACTTTGTCAGCATCTAAACCTCCAATGCTTAAACACAAGTCTAAGTTTAAGCAATGGAAAATAAGGTTTAGAAATTACACTACAGGTGTGGATCCCGACTACTGGATATCCATATGCAAAGGACCATATATTCCTGTTTCACTCAATACTGATCAAGCAGCTCAGTACCAAACTGTTAGAATTCCCGTAGAGGAACCTAATCTAAATCTTGATGATGAGGAATACAAGAAAATCAAGATAGATATCAAAGCCTACTCCATTCTAACTCAAGCTTTGAAAATGGATGTCCTCAAAAGACTAGAGAAATATGGAACAGCCAAAGGTGTCTATGATGCGCTGCAAATTATGTGTGAAGGAAGCAGTGAGGTAATAGAAATAAACGAAGATTAACTGGTGAACTAATATGAAACCTTTCATCATACCAAGGGTGAATCAATCTCCAAGCAGCTATATCGTTTTGTGCAGTTAGTGAATAATCTGGAAATCATGGGGGTTACATATAAAGAAAAGGAAATGAATAAGAAGATGCTGCACAGTCTACTAGAAAACTAGAAGCATAATGTAACAATGCCAAAGAACACTCTTGACTTAGAGAGCACCAGCTTAGACATCATGATTGCTAAGATTAAAGCTCTTGAATTAGATGAGAGAAGCAGAAATATTAGTGGACCTCAAGTCATTGAGGCATATATGTTTCCATCAGAAACTCATTCTGTTGAAAATGCCTTTGTGACAGAGGAAGATGATTTTCTGTCTTCCAAAGATCAAACAAGAACAACTGGATTCATTGCTGCTTCATAATAAAACAAGCAATCATCTTCAACTCCATCTACTACAACACCCACATGCATGCCTAGTGATCAAAGATCTGAAGAGCAAAATGCAACTTACAATGCCTTTGTTGCTAGTTTTGAGGCATATCTGGGAGGAAGACTTACTTCAGCACATCTAATTTAGGAAGATCTGGAAGAAATGGATCTAGATGATGTTGAAGAAATGGAATTACAATGGCAGATGGCCATGATTGCAATGAGAGCCAAGAAATTCTTCCGAAAAGGGAAAAAGCTGAGTCTGAATGAGAACACAAACTTGGATATGACAAATCCAAGGTAAAGTGTTTTAATTATGGTGTGACTGGCCATTTCTCTAGGGAAAGCAATGCTCCCAGAAGAAGTAGCAACAATTACCAAAGAACTCCATATGGTCAACCATCATCTCAATCCAATTCAAGCTTTCAATCAAGCAATCAACATCAAAATCAGCATCAAAATTAGCACCAACAGACTCATCAAAGTCAGCCCCAATTGACGTATCAAGCTTAGGAAGCAATCAACCAACCTCTAATGCACTTGTCATCAGACAAGATGGAGTCTGTGACTGGAGCCTATATGCAGAAGAAGTCAAGCCATAATTTTAGAATCATGCTCTCATGGCTCACATTAATGATGGTCCAATTCCAATGCCAACTAAGGTAAAATCCAATCTTGTAGTGATAAATGCATTCAAGAAGTACAGGGATACAGAGAACATAATCACAAGTTAGCTCTTAAAATCAATAAAGAAAAGGTCAAATCTAAAATGTTAAACCAAGAGATGAAAAGTTTTGAAATTAAAATCAAATCACTTCTTTCAGATATTGAAAACTCCATAGTGAAAAGTACACTCTCGCAGCTGAGAATGAGAACTTAACTGAATTATTAACAAAAACCAAAGCTGAGCAATCGGCTACGAAAGTGAAACTTGAAAAGTTTCAATTCACATCTATTAAGCTGCAAGAGTTACTTGACTCATAGAAAGAGCCAAAGGATATGACTGGGATTGGGTGCAATTCTTGTCCACCTCCATACAATGACAACTATACGATTATGCCTGAGGCACTCACTCATTCTGATCCAACTGAACTTAAAGTTATTGAAACTCAAACGATGGTTTCACAAATAACTAATCCTCAAAACAAACCGAGTGTTTATATTGAAACCAATAAGGATAAAATCAAGTTGGGTCACCTAATCAAAATCAAAGAGTGCTCAGACAAACTGTAGTTGTCAAGAAACTTAATAGCCTAGTCAAAGCCATTGTACCATTTGTGAAATTCATTCCTGAAAATCTAAAGGTGGTGGAGAATGCTGAAGAACCAGTGAAATCCTCTACGGAAAGGAGATCTGATAGTGAGATTAAATCTTCAAAAAATTCAAACAAATAATAAAAGGTTTCACTAAAATCCAAAAGTAAAGCAATAGCTTCTCCATCATCCAAAGGGAAATCACCCATGGTTCAAAAATCAAAAGTAAAAACTGAACCAAAATCATCAACAAAGTCAAAACAAGGGGTCAGTTTTGACATTTTTAACAAAAAGGATGTAGACCAACTTGAAAAGGAGTCAAGTAAGGGTAAAAAGAAGCAAAAATAGTCTCCAAAGATCAAGCCAAGTAGAATTGTGAAACAATCTATAGAAACTAAGAAGGTTGAATTTGCATCTTTATTAAAAACAAAATCTGAGGCTAATCTAAAATTTGTTAAATCACATGAAGCCTCCACATCAAAATCAAAGGACAAACAAATGTAATATGACATTCATGACATGTCAAATCACAACACAAATGTGTGTTATTTTAATCAATATTGCTTCATCTGTGACAAGAACAATCATTCAACTAAAAATTGTAATTTCAACAAGTATTGTTATGTCTGTGATATGACAAATCACAATACATCTAATTGTTTTTTTAAACAGAAAGGCTTGAGAGTTCCATAAAATAAGCCTATCTCACCAATATCAACCGACAAGGCCAAACATAGAAGTCAATCACAACTTAAACAAACAAGGGTTTCAAATCCTGATGATGACTTCTATGATTCATGGCAGTCGAAGAGTGTCAAAAGAAATCTTAACCATAATATGAAACAATCACTTAGTTCTCATCCAAGATATAAAATAAAAGTGATTTCTGAAAATAAAAAACGTGCCCAATTTCTACATAGAAATAGGGATGAAAGATTTGACTACTCTTCAAACAGCTCGGTTGAAATTGATCAAATAAAAATAAAAAGGACTCCACCTAAATTCTTTGAACATCAAAAAGGAAAATCTTTTGCTGAAAAGATTCAAACAAGATTTGCTAAACCAAGGTTTGATGAATACCAAGCATCAACCTCTAAATCACAACTTAGAGGCAAGCATCAAAAGGTACAGTAATTTATCGATACGGGCAACCCAAGACCATCATGGCTTGGGTTCCACATTCTAACTTGTTCTTTAATGCTTGTAGACCCATCCATACAGGTCCAACAACTTATGGTATGTGGACAGTGGATGCTCCCGATATATGACTGGAGACAGTTCCCTCCTTCATGACTTCAAGCATATACAAGAAACTATTGTAGCATTCGGTGGAAACTCACAAGGTGGCAAAATTACTGGAGAAGGGTCGGTCAATTTCTTGGTCCCAGACTGGTCTCTTGGCAGTGCAAGAAGCAGGAAGACGTGTATGTTTCCACAGCAGAAGCTGAGTACATAGCAGCATCCGCTTGTTGCTCTCAAGTTCTCTGAATTCAAAACCAGATGCTTGATTATGGTTATAACTTTTTGCACACTCCAATTCATATTGACAATACAGCCGCCATGTTTATAACAAAAAATCTAGTTCAGCACTAAAAAACTAAACATATTGAAATTAGATATCACTTTTTGAGAGACTATGCTAAAAAGGGCTAATCTAGTTGATACAAGTCTACACGGATAATCAATTAGCTGATTTTTCACTAAGGCATTTGACCCTAATCGATTTGAATTCTTAGTTCAATCAATTGGCATGATTAACCTTGAGTAAAAATCAAAATTTGCAAAAACATTCAAATATTATAAAAATACAAAAAGAAGTTATTTTTGTTGATGTATATGAATTGTACTCCGGATGGGAAATGATATACTTACAGTCGTTATATCATTCACAGTGCTTATTTCAAAATCTTGAAAGACTGACATGACTTATCTTATATGCGGGTAGGCTCAACTTGAAAAAAAAAAGATACATGTTATGATGAACTAAATCTCATATTCAACTGTGAAGCTATCATCTTAGGGTGTGTGTAAGTATTAGCTTATCCAAGTGGGTATGTGTGTAGTAACCTAAACACACCAGGTAATGATGCATTATGAATCTCATTCACCCACATCAGTTTCTCCTCTGTTTTGTTAAGCAAAGACATCGAGAAACAGGCACAACGTACTGATGTCATGATCCAAAAAGATTCCTAATGTGGAACATATCCAAAATGGATGAATTGATATAATCTACTCTAGACTACATTCCTTGTGAATGAATAAAAAGAATCCCAAAGAGGATCTCCTTCCAAAGTGAAGTGCGAAAAGAATCCTAATAAGGATCAAATAAATATAAGGATCAAAGTAAAAGAATCCTAATGGGATCCTCCTTAACCAAAATAAAATAAGATTTCATAATTTAAATGACTTGGTCTTGTAAGTTATGAAAAAATTTTACCATGCATTTCGTGCGGGTGGTTGATCTTGCCATGCTTTTGAGTGTGAGGTACATGTTGAATATTTAATCCACTCAAAACATGATAAAGATTACAGGCATTAAAATATTAACCAAGCATGAGTTTAAGAGGAAAAACATACATACATTCAATATGTTCAAGATTATGTCTATTTTACTAACAATTGCTGGCATTAGTGAAAAGTAAGATTGATATGATTCCAAGTAAGGTATACTTCTACTTCATGTTTAGATAAGAAAATCAAAAAAATTACAAAAACATTTTCCTTTCAGTATTCAAAATTTTAAAATCTTTAAAGTATTTATCCCATATGGATATAAACTTTAGGGGGAGTAATTAAAATTTTATGAAAATATTCTCAAAAACATGAAAAATTTGCAAAATCTCAAAAATATTTTAATTATGTTGTACAGTTGTTTCTTTTCTTGAAAATATAAAATTAGAAAAATGGTTGTATTGGTGTGAAAGTTATACTATAGTATCTCAGTGTATGCATACCTTTGGAAGCACTAAAGTCCATGTAACACCCAGAAATTTATAAAAAAAGAGAGAAGAAAAGAAGAGAAAAAGGGGAAAGATAAAACTCTCCAAAAGTAAAGGGGGTTAAAGTGTGCAAGTGGCAAACTTGCCTCTAGTGGGTTCAAAAAGCAGGGGATGGCCGCCCACACCCCCATTTCCCCACATCTGCTTTCGGCTGCAAGAAAGGAAGAAGAAGCTGCCATCGGTTTCTAGAGAGAGAAGGAGGAAGATTTGCTTAAAGGTGAGATTTTAAGGTAATTCTTCTTGGTTTTAAGTCGGGTTTCAGCTTCTGGACTGAATTTCTGGTATTTAGTGCTCGTTTTCGTGGATTTTAGGTGCTGGAACTTCAAGTGGGCTCTCGAGTTTGAGGTGTTCTACTCGAAAGCTGTTCAAGGTGAGTTCTAGATCCCTTCTTTTACTGGTTTTCTACGTGTTTGGGGCTGTTATGCATACTGGATAGAAGGTTCCTAAATAAAACTATAAATTTCAGCATGATGTGCGACTGTGTGCTGTTGATGTGTGTTTTTAGATGATTTCTAAGTTGTGCATGATGTTTAGTATGTTCTAAGTGTGTAGCATGTTAGATCTAAGCTAAGAATATGCTTAAAGTGATGTATGGAGGCTGGAAATTGAGTAAGTTGGATTGCAGGTACTGGACTTAGTGTCCGCTGTGGACACTAGCTGTCCACTGTGGACACAAGTGCATGGATAAGGTGTCCACTATGGACACTTAGAATGTTTTAAGTCATTCGCTATGATCCTTGGTCATCCGCGGTAGGACTTTGGTCGTCCGCTGTGGGTCTTTGGTCGTCTACTGTGAGAGTTGGTTGTTGGTTGTTCGCTGTGGACACTTAGATAATTTTGCATGTTGCGCGCTTTGGACTTTGTTCATTCGCATTAAGTTTTGTTCATCCGCATTTGGACTTGTTCATCAGCATTTGGACTTGTTCATCCACATTTGTGTCATCCGCATATCTTTGGACACTTAGAATATTTCTGAGACTTTCATCCGCATTTGCTTGTCCGCATTTGCTGAATAGTCAGCCGCATTGGCTTATCTTCATCCGCATTTCTTTGGGGACTTAGGATCTTCTGGAATCATGGGAAGTAGAATGTAGTGTTAAGTTCTGGAATGTTTTGGTGGTTTATGCATGTTGGTATTATGTATGATTGTGGGTTGTGGTTGATGTTCTATATTACGTATTAGTATGTGACTTTACGTGGTGTGTTAATACTCTTGTACGTAAAGTATTATTGTAAGGAAAGTGGAGGATAAAGATAATGACAAGTGGAGCGTAATGAATGAATTAAAAGTCTTGCAAGCATATAAAAGGGGTTCACAACTCTTTATGGGTTGCCACCTCGACAGTGTGCCGAGTGCACACCTAACCATCATTCTTTGTGACTGATGGGAACATGCGATTACGGGGTCCTTGTCGTGTATCCCGGTGCTGTGTCAGCTTCGGCATGAGTGAGGGTTTATTTATAAACCCCAGCACAGTACCAGCTTTTAGCATGAGTTGGAGATATAGCATATGGCAGGATCTGAATAGAAGTGAAAGATAATAAAGTACGAAATGAAATATGATAAAGGATAATAAATGATTATTATCTAGATGTACGTATGATGTGTGATCATGAACGAAAGTAAGGAAAAGGTTTTAAACGAAAGTAAAGTATTTTATTAATAAAATTAGAACTCACTCTGACTTTTGTATGTATAATAGTTGGTAGGTATTTGTTGATGTTGAGGAGGTGCAGGCATGGATGCATAAGCTACTGGGGATAGTTCAAGTCTGGCATCCATATTTTGGAGAATGTTTTTGTATTAATACATTTTTGGAATGTAAAAGAAATGATATGATGATTTGACATGTTTTTAATTGTTAATGAAAAGTTTTAATTCTGCTGTAAATGAAGTGTTTTAAATGTTTTATGCGATGATTGACCAACCGTAAGCGTCCCGGGAACGGGGCCTTACAAGTTGGTATCAGAGCCAAAGTTTAAGAAAGATTTGGGTAAAATATTTTCAAAAACCTAAACTTAAACTGAGAATGGGACAATAAAGGGAAAGGATGCCAGTCCTAGTAGCTACTGTAACACCCGAAAATTTGTTTAAAATAAAGGAAAAGAAAAGTACCTTGAAAGAAAGGATAATGGGCACAAGTGGAGGGGGTAAAGTGTACAAAGTACAAAACCTTATTATTATATGGTTTAAAAGGCATAGCCACCCATGCCACCACTTTTTCACTTCTGCTTTTTGGCTGGAGCAAGAAAGAAGAAAGAAGAGCTGAAGTTTCATAGGTTCTTTGAAGAAGAAGCTGTGTTTTCTAAGGTGTGTATCTTTTCTGTGTAATTGGTTTGGTTTCAGCTGAATTTTTCAGCTTGTGAACAGATTCTTCTGTATTCTTTGTGCTTGGTTTTGTGTTTTGGTATGTTTAGGCATTTGAACTCCAGATTGCTCTCGGGTTTGGTGGAGTTTTACTCAAAAGCAATAGACTTGAGTTCTAGGTCCCCTCTTTTAAATGTTTTCTGCTATTTTGAGGGCTGATTTGCATATTCTACTAATGTTTTCAAAACTGTTATGAATTTCATGTATGGTGCGAACGATGATTGATGTTATGGTGTGTTATGTGCTTCTCTTGTTGTTCGTTTAAGTTATGAGGTTCTAAGTGTTAAACAGATAGATCTAAGTTGTGTTTATGATTAGAATGATGATTGGGTTCTGGTAATGGCATAAGTTGCATTTCAGATTTGTTTCAGGACCATCCGCATTTAATAGTTAAGTCTTTTATTCATGCATATTTGTTATGTATTCATGCGCATTTACTAAGTCTTCAGGCGCATTTGCTAAGTACTCATGCGCATTTACTAAGTCTTCAGGCGCATTTGCTAAGTACTCATCCGCATTTGTTTTGTTCAGGCGCATTTGCTAAGTACTGATCCGCATTTGTTTTGTTCAGGAGCATTTGCTAAGTACTCATCCGTATTTGTTTTGCCCATGCGCATTTGCTACAGTGTCCATGTATATTGCTTTAGTCATCTTCATTTGTTTCATGCGCATATCCTGAAACTTAGAAAGTTTCCTGAGAATGTTCATCCGCATTTGTAGTACTCATCCGCGTTTGCCTAAGTTCATCCGCATTTGTCTAAAGACTTTGAATTATTCTGAAATCTTGGGAATAGAATCCAAGTGTTAAGTATTGATGAATAAGGAAAGATTATACTTAGAGATTATCATGCTTGGTTCTTTCTTATGTGCTGCTTCTTCTATGTCTATAATATTTTCATGTTATGTGATTATGCAATGTGCATCTTAATAAGTATTATCCATAACAAGTGGACACAAATGAATAAAAGAAGAACAGTGAAACTTAATGAATGTTACCCCGGGCCCATACGATGAATGAAAAAGCCTTGCAAGCAAAATGAATAGAGGTGCACGGCCTTGTTGTCGTTAGCTCAACTGATGTGCGGCTATATAGCCCATGAGGATGCACATCTGGGTCAATCCTGGGGATTGACCAACAAATGAATGGGATCCTAGTTCATGAGCGGGCTTCGTGCTTAGCAGTGTGGATCAACTGTCGAAGGGTTAGCTACCATGATAAATGTTTGCCGACAGGGGTTCGGCATCTGTTGCCAACCAACAATGTAGGCTCTTGCTTTGTGCAATCCTAGTTAATGAAAGAGAAAGGTAAAGAAAGAAAGATAATGAACCATTTTATGATTGATTATGTATATTGTTGAATGATCACCAAATGAAGTTTACAAAGTGTATATTTTTATATTATTAAACTAGAATTCACTTAGCAACACTGACTTTTTATATGCATATCAGTTGGCAGGTAAGTATGTTGCTGAGGATGGCAAGCGGGTGAGGCTACTTGGCGGGCAAAGACTGGCATCCATTCGTGCATAATGATATTGTTGTTTTGTAATACAACTGAATGAATTCTTTTGTAATGGTTAAAATACAATGATGTATTATTTAGCCAACATCAAATATTAATGCATGAATGGTTTTGACAACTAAATCTGCTACGATATTTCTAGTAAATGTATTTGTCTAATAAAAAAAAATGCTATGATTATCCAACGGTGTGGTCTCCGGGAACGGGGCCTTACAAGTTGGTATCAGAGCCAAAGTTTAAGAGAAATGGGTTAATATTTTCAAAACCTAAACTTAAACAGACAATGGGACTGAATTGAGGGATGTCAACCCAAGTAGCTACGTGCCATCAGGTAAACTTTCATAAGAAACCGGCATTACGTGTGTGTGCTATTTGATTTATGTGCTTAGTAGATTTGGACACTGATGTAGTCGGGATAGGGAATGCTTTGGGGATGAAGAGTAAAGTAAGTGGCTAATCACAACTGGCCACTGTAATTAGGGACTTACTATACTTGACATAATCTGAGCTATTACCTTGAATGACCTTGTTAGTGCTTGAATCTTATAGGAGGTAGATCTTATGGCGGGTAGGAAACCTGGGAAGGCAACCCGAAAAGGTGCTCGTGGCGGGCGTACTACTAGGCCACGTGTCACCCGAAGCAAGGCTAAGGCTCCCGAGATAGTTCATGAGGACTCGGGTATTCATTGGCACTAAGAGGGTGAAGGATCAGCCACCCTCAAGTCTACGGGAAAGGAAACTATCGTTGATGAAGTCTACAACGTCATGCAGAATGTGTTATCTTCAGTGGTGACCGAGGTACTAAGGGCAGTAAAGGATGGTGAAAAGACCAAAGATACTGAGGAGAAGGGGAAAGCTGAGGAAGAGCCATCTAGTCCCAAGGTGGTAATCCCTGATGATGATAGCGAGGGGGAGAAGGAGACCGATAAGGAGTGCACCTATGGGGAGTTTTAGAGGTGCAAACCCCCGACCTTTGATGGTAATGGTAATGCTACTGCTGCTCATCGTTGGGTTCGAGAGATGGAGGCAGTCCTTGACATCAGCGAGTGTCGGGAAGATCAAAAGGTGAAGTTTGCCTCCTATTCTTTTGTTGACTCAGCATTATGTTGGTGGGACAACATTGTCCAAGCCGAGGGGAAACGGTCTGTTGCAAGGATGAGGTGGTCAGATTTAAAAGAATTGGTACTGCATTTGAGAAGGAGTTCATGCATTTGAAGGCTGGAAACATGACTCATCAAGGGTATACCTCCAAGTTCAATGAGCTTGCAAGACTCGTGCCGGATCTAGTAACCCCAGAGTCCAAGAAGATCAAGAGATACATGCAGGGTCTGCCCCTGGATATCAGGAGGAACATGATAGCTGCTAGACTGAGCACTTTCAAGTCTACAGTAGATTTGGCTGGAAGGTTGTATGATGACATGGATCCGGTGCCAATTTAAATGAAGGTTGAAAAGAGTTGGAACAAGAACGGTAATGGGAAGCGATTCAGGGGTGACCATTATGGGATCGGGGAAAAGAAGATGAGGATTGACGATCGCCGCCCAGGATCGAGTAAAGGGGGTGACAAGAGGGAATGTGTGGGGATGAACCGGTGTTTTAAGTATGGAGGAGAAGGCCACTATGCTAGAGAGTGCGGGGTACCACGGTGCTATCGGTGTGGGGAGGTAGGCCACTCGGGCCGAGATTGCAAGAAGGGTGGAGCAGGAGCTCAGGGACTCAGACTATGGGCGAGAAAGGGAGAAGTGAGAACACCAAAGCCAAGGCAAGGGCATTCAACATGACCCGGAAAGAAGCCAGAGTGGACCCTGAAGTTGTTTCAGGTATGTTTCTGGTAAACCAACTGTATGCTTCTGTGCACTTCGATTCGGGTGCTAGTAGAAGTTTTGTATCTGCTACCTTTTTTCATGAAATGTATGGTAAGAATAAGAAGATAAACATGCCCTTCTATATAGAGACTGCGATAGGAAAGTCTACCAAGGTGACTGATGTGATAGACAGTTGTCTCGTAGAGTTGGACGGTCGTAAGTTTCCTACTAGATTATACATGATGGCCCTAGGAGGTTTTGATGTGGTATTAGCGATTGATTGGTTGGCGGCCTACGAAGCGAACATCGTGTTCCAAAAGAAGACGATTTGTCTTACTGCGCCCGATGGCAGTTTGGTTACGATACATGGAGATAAGGAGTGCATTACACCACGAGTAATCTCGATGATCACGGCCGAGAAGTTTATGAGACGCGGGTGTGGTGCTTACTTGGCCTATGTGAAGGATATGGATGATACCATGCCTCAATTGTCAGGTGTGTCGGTAGTATGCGATTTCCCTGATGTGTTTCCCGAAGACCTACCAGGGGTACCACCTGACCGCGAGATCGAGTTCCAGATTGATCTGATACCTGGTGCCCAACCTGTTGCAAAGGCGCCATATCGTCTCGCTCCCTCCGAGATGAAGGAATTGATGACCCAGTTGCGAGAGTTGCTAGATAAGGGGTTCATCCGACCGAGTATCTCTCCCTGGGTGGTCTTGTTTGTTAAGAAGAAGGACGGTAGCATAAGGATGTGCATCGACTACCGTGAGTTGAACAAGTTAACGATGAAGAACAGGTACCCACTACCGAGAATTGACGACTTGTTTGATCAGCTCTAGGGCGCCAGCTGGTTCTCAAGGATAGATCTCCGATCTGGTTACCATCAGCTAAAGGTCAAAGAAAAGGATATCCCGAAGACCTCGTTTCGAACTCGATATGGGCATTACGAATTCCTTGTTATGTCTTTCGGTCTAACCAACGCGCCAGCCGCCTTTATGGATTTGATGAATCGGGTGTGCAGGCCAATGTTGGATAAATCAGTGATTGTGTTTATTGATGATATCCTGATTTATTCGAAGAGTGAAGAAGAGCGCGCCAGTCACATTTGCAAGGTTTTGGAGACGCTTAGAAGAGAGAAGCTGTATGCCAAGTTCTCCAAATGCGTGTTCTTGTTGCGGGAAGTTCAGTTTTTGGGTCACGTGGTTAATTCCAAAGGGATTATGGTGGACCCGGCGAAGGTGGAGGCAGTTATGCAATGGAAAACCCCAAAGACGCCATCCGAGATCCGTAGTTTCTTGGGTTTGGCGGGCTACTACAGACGGTTCATCCAAGACTTCTCCAAGATAGCTTCACCATTGACCAAATTGACCCGTAAGGATGTGAGGTTCGTATGGGGTCAAGTGCAGGAGAATGCTTTCGAAAAGTTGAAGACGAGGTTGACTCAACCTCCTATATTGACGTTACCAGAAGGGAATGAAGACTTGGTGGTCTATTCCGATGCTTCTTATTCAGGATTGGGTTGTGTGCTGATACAACGGGGAAGGTTTATAGCCTATGTGTCCTGACAATTGAAGATCCATGAGGCTAACTATCCCACTCATGACCTAGAGTTGGCGGCTGTGGTTTTTGCATTAAAGATTTGGAGGCACTATCTGTACGGGACGAGGTGCACCATCTTCGCTGAACACAAAATTTTGAAGTACTTTTTCGAGCAGAAGGATCTTAATGTGAGACAGAGAAGATGGTTAGAGTTGATCAAGGATTACGACTGCGAAATCCACTATCACCCGGGTAAGGCGAATGTGGTAGCCGATGCCCTCAGTCGAAAGGGGTGGCCGGAGCCAATTCGAGTAAAGGCTTGCCAGCTGGTTGTGACGCCGGATGTTATGGGTCAAATCAGAGAATTTCAAGATGAGGCATTAAGGTATGATAAGATCAACTTCAAATGAATGAAGGGGCAGGCGACGGAATTGGGGGAAAACACCCTTGGCGTGAAACCCCGTTTCGGGTGGATGTGGATTCCTCGTTATAGGGAGCTGAGGGGAAGGATCATGGATGAGGCTCACAAAACATAGTATTCCATCCATCCTGGTGCTACAAAAATGTATCATGATCTGAAGAAAGATTATTGGTGGCCGAGGATGAAGCGTGACATGGTGGAGTACGTGAGTAAGTGCCTGATCTGTTTGCAAGTGAAGGTGGAACATCAAAAACCATATGGGAAGATCCAACCTTTGGATGTACCCGAATGGAAGTGGGAACACATCACCATGGATTTCATCACAAAGTTTCCTCGCACTGCGAGAGGATGTGATACCATTTAGGTGATCGTAGACCGCCTGACGAAGAGTGCACACTTTTTGCCGATCCGAGAGACGTACTCGTTGGAAAGGCTGGCAGAGCTATTCATCAAGGAGATCTAACTCGTCATGGCATTCCGGTGTCTATTGTTTCTGATAGGGACACCCGGTTCACGTCCAAGTTCTAGAAGAGATTTAATGATGCCATGGGGACGAGGTTACACATTAGCATAGCTTATCACCCTCAGACAGAAGGTCAATCAGAACGGACCATTCAAACCTTGGAGGATATGCTCCGGGCATGCATTATTGACTTTGGTGGAAGCTAGGATGAACACCTACCGTTGGCAGAGTTCTCCTACAACAACAGTTATCATGCTAGTATAAGCATGCCACCATTCGAAATGTTGTATGGGAGGAGATGCAGAACTCTGGTGTGTTGGGGTGACATCGGTCAGAAAGAGTTGGGAGGTGCCGAGATCATTGAAGCCACATCGGAAAAGCTAGAAAAGATCAAGGCTTTTATTAAGGCGGCCAAGGATAGCCAAAAGTCGTACGCTGATAAGAGGCGTAGGCCGATCGAATCCCAGGTGGGTGATAAAGTGATGCTGAAGGTTTCACCCTAGAAGGGGATCATTCATTTTAAAAAGAGGGGTAAGCTGAGCCCGAGATATATAGGACCTTTCTGAATCATTGCACGTGTAGGAGAGGTGGCCTGTAGGTTGGAGCTACTCGATGAGTTAAGTGGAATTCATCCAACATTCCATGTATTTCATCTGAGAAAATGCCTAGTTGATGAAGATATGTTTGAACCATTGGAAGACATTGAAGTGGATGAACGGCTCAACTATGTACAGCAACCAGTGGCAATCATTGACCGAAAGGAGAAGAGATTACGAAATAAAGTGGTTCCACTGGTATGGGTGCAGTCGAGGCACTGGAATGGATCTGAGTCTACGTGGGAGACAAAGGATGAGATGAGACAACATTATCCACAGTTATTCGAAGAATGACAGGTTTCGGGGATGAAACCTCTATAAGGGGGTGGACTTGTAACACCCAAAAATTTGTTTAAAATAAAGAAAAAGAAAAGTATCTTAAAAGAAAGGATAATAGGCACAAATGGAGGGGGTAAAGTGTACAAAGTACAAAACCTTATTATTATATGGTTTAAAAGGCATGGCCGCCCATGCCACAACTTTTTCACTTCTGCTTTTCGGCTGGAGCAAGAAAGAAGAAAGAAGAGCTGAAGTTTCATAGGTTCTTTGAAGAAGAAGCTGTGTTTTCTAAGGTGTGTATCTTTCCTATGTAATTGGTTTGGTTTCAACTGAATTTTTCAGCTTGTGAACCGATTCTTATGTGTTCTTTCTGCTTGGTTTTGTGTTTTGGTGTGTTTAGGCATTTGAACTCCAGGTTGCTCTCGGGTTTGGTGGAGTTTTACTTGAAAGCAGTAGATGTGAGTTCTAGGTCCCCTCTTTTAAATGTTTTCTACTATTTCGGGGGCTGATTTGCATATTCGACTGATGTTTTCGAAACCAGTTATGAATTTTCATGTATGGTGCGAACGATGATTGATGTTATGGTGTGTTATGTGCTTCTTTTGCTGTTCGTTTAAGTTATGAGATTCTAAGTGTTAAATAGATAGATCTAAGCTGTGTTCATGATTAGAATGATGATTGGGTTCTGGTAATGGCATAAGTTGCATTTCAGATTTGTTTCGGGACCATCCACATTTAATAGTTAAGTCTTTGGTTCATGCGCATTTGTTATGTATTCATGCGCATTTACTAAGTCTTCAGGCGCGTTTGCTAAGTACTCATGCGCATTTACTAAGTCTTCAGGCGCATTTGCTAAGTACTCATCCGCATTTGTTTTGTTCATGCGCATTTACTAAGTCTTCAAGCGCATTTACTAAGTCTTCAGGCGCATTTGCTAAGTACTCATCAGCATTTGTTTTGTTCAGGCGCATTTGCTAAGTACTCATCCGCATTTGTTTTGTTCAGGCGCATTTGCTAAGTACTCATCCGCATTTGTTTTGCCCATGCGCATTTGCTACAGTGTCCATGTATATTGCTTTATTCATCCGCATTTGTTTCATGCGCATATCCTGACACTTAGAAAATTTCCTGAGAATGTTCATCCGCATTTGTAGTACTCATCCGAGTTTGCCTAAGTTCATCCACATTTGTCTAAAGACTTTGAATTATTCTGAAATCTTGGGAATAGAATCCAAGTGTTAAGTATTGATGAATAAGGAAAGATTATACTTAGAGATTATCATGCTTGGTTCTTTCTTATGTGCTGCTTTTTCTATGTCTATAATATTTTCATGTTATGTGATTATGCAATGTGCATCTTAATAAGTATTATCCATAACAAGTGGACACAAATGAATAAAAGAAGAACAGTGAAACTTAATGAATGTTACCCGGGCCCATACGATGAATGAAAAAGCCTTGCAAGCAAAATGAATAGAGGTGCACGGCCTTGTTGTCGTTAGCTCAACTGATGTGCGGCTGTATAGCCCATGAGGATGCACATCTGGGTCAATCCTGGGGATTGACCAACAAATGAATGGGATCCTAGTTCATGAGCGGGCTTCGTGCTTAGCAGTGTGGATCAACTGTCGAAGGGTTAGCTACCATGATAAACGTTTGCCGACAGCGGTTCGGCATCTGTTGCCAACCAACAATGTAGGCTCTTGCTTTGTGCAATCCTAGTTAATGAAAGAGAAAGGTAAAGAAAGAAAGATAATGAACCATTTTATGATTGATTATGTATATTGTTGAATGATCACCAAATGAAGTTTACAAAGTGTATATTTTTATATTATTAAACTAGAATTCACTTAGCAACACTGACTTTTTAAATGCATATCAGTTGGCAGGTAAGTATGTTGCTGAGGATGGCACGCGGATGAGGCTACTTGGCGGGCAAAGACTGGCATCCATTCGTGCATAATGATATTGTTGTTTTGTAATACAACTAAATGAATTCTTTTGTAATGGTTAAAATACAATGATGTATTATTTAGCCAACATCAAATATTAATGCATGAATGGTTTTTGACAACTTAATCCGCCGCGATATTTCTTGTAAATGTATTTATCTGATAAAAAAATGCTATGATTGTCCAACGGTGAGGTCTCCGGGAACGGGGCCTTACAGCTACATGCCTGCAGGTAAAGGTTTTGTGTAAACGTTTTATGTAAGTTATTGAAAAGGAATTATATGCGTGTGCTATGTGAATTATGTGTTCTTTGTAGATTTGGATATTAATGTAGTCAGGATAGGAAATGCTTGGAGAATAAAGAGTAAAGTAAGTGGCTAGTCACAACTGGCCACTGTAATTAGGGACTTACTATACTTGACATAATCTGAGCTATTACCTTGAATAACCGTTTTGGTGTTTGAATCTTGTAGTGCTTAGAGATGGATGGTGGTAGGTCTTCTGAGGCTTCTAGAGGTGGAGGGCGTGGTGGTTGTGGTGTTGGATCGCGTGCCACAAGGAATAGGGCTAAGACTGCTGAAATAGCTCCTGAAGAGCCCGAGCTTCATCACCATGATGGTGGGGATGAGAGTGCTAATCTGAGGGCCTCAATGAAGGAGGCTGTAGCGGAAGAAGTTCATCAGGTCATGCAGATGATTCTGTCGTCTGTGGTGACCAAGGTTATTAGAGCTGTGAGGGGGGATGAGAAGAAGGAGAAAGAGGAGAATAGGAAAACCGCTAGGCGAGGGGGCGAAGGAGGAGGTTCAGGGGAGATGGCGCAACTGGATACTGAAATGGTTGTATCTAGTGATGATGAGGAAGAGGAGGAAATGCAGGAAGCTACAAAGGGGTGCAACTATGGGGCATTCCAGAGATGCAAGCCCTCGACATTTGATGGGAATAGGAGTGCTGCTGCTGCTCACCGATGGGTGAGGGAGATGGAGGTGGTACTTGATATCAGAGAGGGCCGAGAGGATCAGAAGGTGAGGTTTGCTTCCTACTCGTTTATGGATTCGGCCTTATGCTGGTGGGACAACATCGTCCAGGTCGAGGGTAGCAGGGCGACAGGAGGATGAGATAGGGTGAACCAAAGGAGCTGGTGATCGAGGAGTTTTGTCTTCATAGGGAGCTCGATAAGATCGAGAGGAGTTCCTATAGTTGAAGGCAGGAACTATGACACACCAGCAGTACACAACTAAGTTTAATGAGATGGCGAGGCTGGTGCCAGAGCATGTGACACCCGTGTCACGAAAAATAAGGAGATACATCCAGGGTTTGCAGGCAGATATCCGTAGACATCTGACCGCCGCTCGGCTAGGTACGTTTAGGTTGGTGGTCGATCTAGCGGGGAGACTGTATGACAAGCGAGAGGTAGTGGCGGTGATGGATGAGAAGAAGAAGAGTGGCAATGATAGGAGTGGGAATGAGAAACGGTATAACGATGGTGGGTTTGGGTCTAGAGGTAAGAAGATAAGAGTGGATGATCAGAAGGTGATAACAGAGAGGGAGAAGGCATGCAAGAAGTGTGGGAGAGACCACATAGGGGAGTGTAAGTGGGGATCGAACGCCTGCTTTCAGTGTGGGAAGGAGGGCCATAGAGTAAGGGATTGTCGTGTGGTGAAATGTTACAACTGTGGCGAGGCTGGGCATATGAGCAGAGACTGCAAGAAGTCGAGAGCTGAGAGCTCTGGGGTAAAGAAGGGGACTGAGAAGGAGGGCAGAGGGTGAAGGCTAGGGCATTCGCTATGATTTGGGAGGAGGCTAGGGTGGACTCCGACACGGTGTCAGGTACATTCCTAGTAAACTAGACTTGTGCCTCTGTACTATTTATTCTGGTGATAGTAGGAGTTTTATTTTTGCTGCATTCTGTGATAAGTTGCCCGCTTAGAGTAGGAAGATTGATGAGCCCTTCAATGTAGAAACTGCCATTGGTAAGTCTACAGGATTTCTGATATGGTAGAACACTGTGACATAGGGTTGAAAGGCCATAGGTTCTCTGCTAGATTGTTCCTGATGCCCTTAGACAAATTGATGTAGTCCTAGGGATGGACTGGCTAGCAGCCTATGAGGCAGACATCTTCTGTCCTAAGAAGATGATTCGGTTGACTGCGCCCGATAGGAGTTTGGTGATGATATATGGTGATAGAGTTAGTACATTCTCGAAAGTAATTTGGATGGTTGTGGTAGAGAAGTGTACAAGCCATGCAAGTGGTGCCTATCTAGCCTACGTGAAGGATGTGGATGCGTCAGTACCATGATTGACGGATGTACCAGTCGAGTGTGACTTCCCAGACGTGTTCCCAAAGGATCTACCAGGTGTGCCACCTGACCGCTAGATCGAATTCCAGATCGATCTGATGCCTGATGCCCAACCTATTGCTAAGGCTTCATATCGTCTAGCTCCTATCGAGATGAAGGAATTAATGACTCAGCTGCAAGAGTTGTTAGATAAGGGGTTAAGTCGACCGAGCATCTCTTCATGGGGTGCTTCGGTCTTATTTATGCAGAAGGAGGATGATAGCATGAGGATGTGTATCGACTACCGTGAGTTGAACAAGTTGACGGTGAAGAACCGGTATCCATTACTAAGGATTGACAGCTTGTTTGATCAGCTTCAAGGTATCAGTTGGTTCTCAAGGATATATCTCCGATCAGGTTGCCATCAATTGAGGTGGAGGAGCAGGATATTCCCAAAACAGCTTTTCATACTTGTTATGGACACTACGAGTTCCTCGTGATGCCCTTTGGTTTAACCAACGCACCAGCTGCTTTATGGATCTGATGAATCGAGTGTGCCGATCGATGTTAGATAAGTCAATGACTATGTTCATTGATGATGTTCTGATTATTTCGTAGAGTGAAGAAGAACATGTCGGTCACATCCGGGAACTGCGGGATACACTTCGAAAGGAGAAGTTGTACTCCAAGTTCTCCAAGTATGCGTTCTAGTTATGCGAGGTTCAGCTTTTGGGTCATGTGGTTAATCTTGAAGGGGTTATCATAGACCTGACAAAGGTTGAGGCGGTGGCGCAATGGAAGCCTCTAAAGACGCCATCCGAGATTTGTAGTTTCTTGGGTTTGGTGAGTACTACAGGGTAATTATCCAAAACTTCTCTAAGTGGCAGCTATGGTCTTTGCATTGAAGGAATGGAGGCCACTTGGGGGAATCAGAGGAAGAAATGAAATGACACTACCCAGATCTCTTTAAGGAGTGACAGGTTTCGGGGACGAAACCCATTTAAGGGGGATGGACTTCTAACACCCGGAAATTTATAAAAAAAAAGAAAAGAAAATAAGAGAAAAAGAGGAAAGATAACACTCTCCAAAGGTAAAAGGGGTTAAAGTGTGCAAGTGGCAAACTTGCCTCTAGTGGGTTCAAAAAGCAGGGGATGGCCGCCCACACCCCCATTTCCCTACATCTGCTTTCGGCTGCAAGGAGGGAAGAAGAAGCTGCATCGGTTTCTAGAGAGAGAAGGAGGAAGATTTGCTTGAAGATGAGATTTTAAGGAAATTCTTCTTGGTTTTTAGTCGGGTTTCAGCTTCTGGACCGAGTTTCTGGTATTTAGTGCTCGTTTTCGCTGGTTTTAGGTGCTGGAACTTCAAGTGGGCTCTCGGGTTTGAAGTGTTCTACTTGAAAGCTGTTCAAGGCGGGTTCTAAATCCCCTCTTTTACTGGTTTTCTATGTGTTTGGGGCTGTTATGCATACTGGACTGAAGGTTCCTAAACCAAACTATGAATTTTAGCATGATGTGCGACTGTGTGCTGTTGATGTGTGTTTTTAGATGATTTCTAAGTTGTGCATGATGTTTAGTATGTTCAAAGTGTGTAGCATGTTAAATCTAAGCTAAGAATATGCTTAAAGAGATGTATGGAAGTTAGATCACAGGTACTGGACTTAGTGTCCGCTATGGACACTAGCTGTCCATTGTGGACACATGTGCATGGATAAGGTGTCCACTGTGGACACTTAGAATGTTTTAAGTCATCCGCTGTGAACCTTGGTCATCCGCTGTGGGACTTTATTCGTCCACTGTGAGTCTTTGGTCGTCCGCTGTGAGAGTTGGCTGTCCGTTGTGGACACTTGGATAATTTTGCATGTTGCACGCTTTGGACTTTGTTCATCCGCATTAAGTTTTGTTCATCCGCATTTGGACTTGTTCATCCGCATTTGGACTTGTTCATCCGCATTTGTTTCATCCGCATATCTTTGGACACTTAGAATATTTCTAAGACTTTCATCTGCATTTGCTGAACATTCAGCCGCATTGGCTTATGTTCATTCGCATTTCTTTGGGGACTTGGGATTTTCTGGAATCTTGGGAAGTAGAATGTAGTGTTAAGTTCTGGAATGTTTTGGTGGTTTATGCCTGTTGGTATTATGTATGATTATAGGCTGTGGTTGATGTTCTATATTACGTATTAGTATATGACTTTACGTGGTGTGTTAATACTCTTGTACGTAAAGTATTATTGTAAGGAAAGTGGAAGATAAAGATATTGACAAGTGAAACGTAATGAATGAATTAAAAGTCTTGCAAGCATATAACAGGGGTTCACAACTCTTTATGGGTAGCCACCTCGACAATGTGCCAAATGCACACCTAACCGTCAGTCTTTATGACTGATGGGAATGTGCGATTACGGGGTCCTTGTCGCGTACCTCGGTGCTGTGTCAGCTTCGGCATGAGTGGGGGTTTATTTATAAACCCCGGCACAGTACCAGCTTTTAGCATGAGTTGGGGATATAGCATATGGTAGGATCTGGATAGAAGTGAAAGATAATAAAGTACGAAATGAACGATTATGAATGATGATAAAGGATAATAAATTATTATTAGAGATGTACGTATGATGTGTGATCATGAACGAAAGTAAGTAAAAGGTTTTAAACGAAAGTAAAGTATTTTATTATTAAAACTTGAACTCACTCAGCATCGCTGACTTTTGTATGCATAATAGTTGGCAGGTATTTGTTGATGCTGAGGAGGTGCAGGCATGGATGCATAAGCTACTGGGGATAGTTCAAGTCTGGCATCCATATTTTGGAGAATGTTTTTGTATTAATACATTTTTGAAATGTAAAAGAAATGATATGATGATTTGACATGTTTTTAATTGTTAATGAAAAATTTTAATTCCGCTGAAAATGACGTGTTTTAAATGTTTTATGCGATGATTGACCAACCGTAAGCGTCCCGGGAACGGGGTCTTACAAGTTGGTATCAGAGCCAAAGTTTAAGAGAATTAGGTTAAATATTTTCAAAAACCTAAACTTAAACTGAGAATGGGACAAGAAAGGGAAATGGATGCCAGTCCTAGTAGGTACATGCCTGCAGGTAAAGGTTTTGTGTAAACGTTTTATGTAAGTTAATGAAAAGGTATTATGTGCGTGTGATATGTGGATTATGTGTTCTTTGTAGATTTGGATACTGATGTAGTCAGGATAGGAAATGCTTGGAGAATAAAGAGTAAAGTAAGTGGCTAGTCACCACTGGCCATTGTAATTAGGGACTTACTATACTTCACATAATCTGAGCTATTACCTTGAATGACCGTGTTGGTGTTTGAATCTTGTAGTGCTTAGAGATGGCTGGTGGTAGGTCTTCTGAGGCTTCTCGAGGTGGAGGTCGTGGTGGGCGTGGTGTTGGACCGCATGCCATAAGAAACAGGGCTAAGACTGCCGAAATGGCTCCTAAAGAGTAAAGGAATTTTTGTGTAAACGTTTTATGTAAGTTAATGAAAAGGAATTTTTATGCGCGTGTTATGTAAAGTATGTGCCTTTAGAAGATTTGGATACTGATGTAGCCAGGATAGGAAATGCTGGGGAATGAAGAGTAAAGTAAGTGGCTAATCACAACTGGCCACTGTAATTAGGTACTTACTATACTTGATATAATCTGAGTTATTACCTTGAATGACCATGTTGGTGTTCGAATCTTATAGTACTTAAGAGATGGCTGGTGGTAGATCTTCGAGGGCTTCACGAGGTGAAGGTCGTGGTGGACGTAGTAATGGGCCGCATGCACGAGGAACAGGGCTAGGGCTACCAAAATGGCACCTGAGGAGCCCGAACTTCATCACCAGGAAGGTGGGGACGAAAGCGCTAATCTGAGGGCCTCAGTAAAGGAGGCTGTAGTTGAGGAAGTTCATCAAGTCATGCAGACAATTCTGCCATCTGTGGTGACTGAGGTTATTAGAGCCATGAGGGAGGATGAAAGGAAGGAGAAAAGAAGAAGAAGAAGAAGAATACTGCTAGGGGAGGGGGCGAAGAGGGAGGAGAACGGGAGCAACCAAAAACCAAAACGGTTGTTTTTAGTGATGATCAGGAGGAGGAAGCTATGCAGGAAACTACAAAGGGAATGGGAATGTTGCTGCTGCTCACCCATAGGTGAGGGAAAAGGAGGTTGTGTTGGATATCAGCGAGTACAGGAAGGACCAGAAGGTGAAGTTTGCCACCCACTGAAGAAGTTGGTGATTGAGGAGTTCTGTCCTCATAGAGAGTTGGATAAGATTGAGAGGGAGTTCCTACAGTTGGAGGCGAGAACTATGATGCACCAGTAGTATACGACAAAGTTCAATAAGACGGCGAGGCTGGTGCCAGAACAGGTGACACCCGTGTCACGAAGGATCAAGAGGTACATCCAAGGTCTGCAAGTGGATATCCGTAGACACTTGATCACCTCTCGACCAGGTACGTTTAGGTTGGTAGTCGATCTGGTAGGGAGACTGTATGATGAGAGAGAGGAGGTGACTGTGGTGGAGGTGAGTAAGAAAGGAGGTGGTGAAAGAAAATGGAATGGGAAATGATTTGGCAGTGGTGGTTTCACTCCCAAGAACAAAAAGGCAAGGGTGGATGACCAGAAGGTGGTGACAGCAAGTACTGGGATGAGGATGTGTAATAAGTCTGGGAAGGAGCATGAGGGGGGAATGTAAGTGGGGATCGAACATCTGTTTCAAGTGCAAAAAGCAGGGCATATGGCAAAGGATTGTGGGGTGATGAGGTGCTATAACTATGGAGAAACAGGTCATATGAGTCAGGAGTGCAAGAAGCCAAGGGCTAAAAACTTCGGGGTAAGGAAGGGGATTGAGAAGGAGAAGGAGGGGCAGAGGGCTAAAGCCAGGGCATTCACTATGAACCGGGAGGAGGCTAGGGTGGACCCCGACGTTATGTCAGGCACATTCCTAGTAAACCAAACTTGTGCCTCTATGCTTTTTGATTCTGGTGCTAGTAGGAGTTTTATATCTGCTGCCTTCTATGATAAGTTGCCGTTAGGAGTAGAAGGATTGATGAGTCCTTTGATGTAGAAACTTCCACTGGTAAGTCTACCAGGATTTTGATATGGTAGAGGATTGTGACATAGAGTTGGAAGGCCATAGGTTCTCTGCTAGGTTGTTCGTAATGCCCTTAGGCGGATTTGATGTAGTCTTAGGGATGGATTGGCTAGCAACCTATGAGGCAAATATCGTGTGTCGCAAGAAGATGATTCGATTGACCTCGCCGATGGGAGCTTGGTGACGATTTATGGCGATAGAGTTTGCATGGTCCCGAAATTAATTTCGATGGTGGTGGCTGAGAAGTGTATGAGACGTGGATGTGATGCCTATCTAGCCTACGTGAAGGATGTGGATATGTCAGTACCACGATTGACGGATGTACCGGTCGTGTGTGACTTCCCAGATGTGTTCCCAAAGGATCTATCAGGTGTGCCACCTGACCGCGAGATCGAGTTCCAGATCGATCTGATACCTGGTGCCCAACCTGTTGCTAAGGCGCCGTATCACCTAGCTCCCTCCGAGATGAAGGAATTGATGACTCAGCTACAAGAATTGTTAGATAAGGGGTTCATTCGACCGAGTATCTCTCCATGGGGTGCTCCTGTCTTGTTTGTGAAGAAGAAGGACTGTAGCATGAGGATGTACATCGACTAGCTAAACAAGTTGACTGTGAAGAACCGGTATCCGTTATCGAGGATTGATGACTTGTTCGATCAGCTCCAAGGTGCCAATTGGTTCTTGAGGATAGACCTTTAATCTGGATACTATCAGCTAAGGGTGAAAGAGCAAGATAATCCTAAGACAGCTTTTCGTACGCGTTATGGACACTACGAATTCCTCGTGATATGCTTTAGTTTAACCAACGTGCCAGCTGCTTTTATGGACATGATGAATCAGGTGTGTCGGCCAATGTTGGATAAATCAGTGATTGTGTTCATTGATGATATCTTAATTTATTCAAAGAGCGAGGAGGAACATGCCGGTCACATTCGAAAGGTACTGGAAACGCTTAGAAGGGAGAAGCTGTACGCCAAGTTCCCCAAATGCGTGTTCTGGTTGCAGGAGGTTTAGTTTTTGGGTCATCTGGTCAACCCGGAAGGGATCATGATAGACCCAGCAAAGGTTGAGGAGGTGATGCAATGGAAGTCTCCAAAGACGCCATCCGAGATTCGTAGTTTCTTGGGTTTGGCGGGCTATTATAGAAGGTTCATTCAAGACTTCTCCAAGATAGCTTTACAATTGACAAAGCTGACCCGTAAGGATGTGAAGTTCGTATGGGGTCTAGAGCAGGAGAATGCTTTTGAAGAGCTAAAGACGAGACTGACTCAAGCTCCTGTCTTGACGTTGCCCAAAGAGAGCGAAGGCCTGGTGGTCTATTCGGATGCTTCTTATTCGGGATTGGGTTGCGTGTTGATGCAACGGGGGAGAGTTATAGTCTATGCGTCCCGACAGTTGAAGATCCATGAGGCTAACTACCCTACTCATGATTTTGAGTTGGCGGCTGTGGTCTTTTCATTGAAGATTTGGAGCACTACTTGTACGGGACGAAGTGCACTATCTACATTGGCCATAAGAGTTTAAAGTACTTCTTCGAGCAAAAGGATTTGAACATGAGGCAAAGGAGATGGTTGGAACTTATCAAGGATTATGATTGCGAGATCCACTACCATCCGGGCAAGGCCAATGTGGTGGCGGATGCCCTTAGCTGAAAGGATAAACCTGAGCCGATCCGGGTGAAGGCTTATCAGTTGATTATGACCTTTGATGTGATGAAGCAGGTCAAAGAATTTCAGGACGAAGCGCTGAAAGAAGATCAGATTAACTCTGAAAGGATGAAAGGTCTAGTAGTCGAGTTGGGGGAGAACACCCTTGGAGTCAGGACCGATCAGGGCAGATATGGATTTCTCGTTTTGGGGATCTACATAGGAAGATCATGGATGAGGCTCATAAGACTCGATACTCAATTCATCCCTATGCTACAAAAATGTATCAAGATATGAATAAGCATTATTGGTAGCCGGGAATGAAGCGCGACGTAGCGGAGTATGTGAGTAAGTGCCTTACTTGTCTACAAGTGAAAGCGGAGCATCAGAAGCTGTACGGGAAGATTTAACCTTTGGACATTCCCTAGTGGAAGTGGGAGCACATCACCATGGACTTCATTACGAAGTCCATAAGTTGTATTCATCTGAAAGATTAGCAGATCTGTTTATCAAAGAGATTATGACTTGTCATGGTGTACCGACTTCTATTGTGTCTGACTGTGGCACTCGGTTTACATCCAAGTTTTGGAAGAGATTTCATGATGCAATGGGGACGAGGTTACATATCAGTACGGCTTACCATCCTCAGACAGATGGTCAGTCGGAGAGAACCATTTAGATGCTAGAAGATATGCTTTGGGCATGCATCATTGATTTTGATGGAAATTAGGGCGAACACTTACTGTTAGCCGAGTTCTCATATAACAACTGTTATCATGCCAGTATTAGTATGCCTCCTTATGAGATGCTATATGGTAGAAGGTGTAGGACGCCCGTATGTTGGGGCGATATCGGGCAGAAGGAGTTAGGGAGTATGGAGGTGATCGAGGTTACGACCAAAAAGTTGGAAAAGATCAAGGCCTTTATGAAGGAAGCGAAGGATAGACAGAAGTCGTATGCCAATAAGAGGCGTAGACCGATCGAATTCAAGGTGGGTGATAGAGTTATGTTGAAGATCTCGCCTTGGAAAGGGATCATTCGGTTTAGGAAGCGAGGAAAGCTAAGCCCGAGGTATATAAGGCCTTTCCGAATCATTGCTCGAGTAGGAAAGGTAGCTTACAAGTTAGAGCTATCTGATGAGTTAAGTGGAATTCATCCAACGTTCCATGTATCTTACCAGAGGAAGTGCTTAGCCGACGAGGATATGATCGTGCCACTCGATGATATCGAGGTGGACGAATGGCTCAATTATGTGGAGCAACCGGTGGCCATCACCGATAGAAAGGAAAAAAGATTAAGGAATAAAGTGGTTCCACTTGTGCGAGTACACTGGAGACACAGAATGTGGTCCGAATCGACATGGGAGACCGAGGAAGATATGAGACAGCACTATCCGTAGCTATTCGAGGACTGACAGGTTTCGAGGACGAAACCTAAATAAGGAGGGTGGACTACGCCTGAAAATTTCAAAGAAAAGAAGGCAGAATGAAGTTCTCGCGCGAAGAGAACTTCTAGCGCGAGAACCTCACGTGAGAGATGGACCTGGGTATAAATAGCTGAGAACACCCAGTCTGACTCTATTTTCGCACGAGAAGTGCTACTGTTAGAGAGAGAAAGTGGCTGCGTAAAGAGAGAAAGTGAAGAATCCAAGTGTTTAAGGTATATAACTCGTGTAGTAACTCATGTTATGTACTAAGAATGGATTATTGATGAATATAACGCATGATTATGTAGTTTTCGCTTGGTGAAGGCTTCGGGAAGGTTGCATTTGTGCTAGAACCTCAAGAGGTGAGTTTCTAGTCCCCTTTTACGCAAGTTATGCTTTGGGGCTATTATGCATACTAAAACGTTTGAAAATGCTTGTTTATGCTTGAGTTGATGTTCTTATGATGTTAAGCATGTTAGAACAGCCTTAGACGCGATAAGTTATGACTGGCGGGAAAAACTCGTAGTTTTCGCGCGAGTAGTTAAGTTGTACTTTATGAAATTTGAATCTGCAAAGTTCTCGCGCGAAAGGGGATAGTTCTCGCGCGACAGGTAGTTCTTGCACGATAAGAAGTTTTCACGCGATATGTATATTTTCGTGCGACATGAAGTTTTTGCGCAACTTGTAGTTCTCACGCGATAGTGATGATTTGAGGTGTAGGATTTGAATGTGGTAAGGTTCTCGCGTGAAAGGCTAGTTCTCGCGCGAGATGATGTTGATGTATGGTTAAGTTTTTGCATGGCTTGCTGTTTTATGTGTGATGTTATCTTTTTATGATAAACGGTTTTCAAAACGTTATGTATTATGATATGACTTTGCGTGGTATGATATATATATGTATGTAAAGTATTATTTAATGAAAGTGAAAGATAACGATGATAAAAAGTGGAACGTAATGAATGAATGAAAGTCTTACAAGCAAAATGAATAGAGGTGCACAACCATGTTGTCGTTAGCTCAACTGAGGTACGGCTTAGCTAGCCCATGAGGATGCGCTTCAGGGGTCCAATCCTTGAGATTGACCAAATGAGATGGGGTCACTGTCGCTTTACCCCGGTACTGTGTCAGTTTTGTGCACAATATTTGGGGGTTTATTTATAAGCCTAGGCACAGTACCAGCTTCGTGCATAATGTTGGGGGTTTAGCATATGGCAGGACCTATATGAAAGTGAAATATGTTAATGAATGAATGTACGAAAAAGAACGATGATGAAAGATAATAAACGATTATTATCAAGATGTATGTATGATGTATGATCAAGTACGAAAGTAAAGGAAATATTTTAACGAAAAGTAAAGTATTTTATTATAAAACTAGAACTCCTTCAGCATTGCTGACTTTTGTATGCATAATAGTTGGCAAGTAATTGTTGATGCTGAGGAGGTGTAGGCCTGGTTGCATAAGCTACTGGGGATGATTCGAATCTAGCATCCATATTTTTGAGAATGTTATTGTATTAATACAGTTTTTGAGACGTAAATGAAATGATGTGATGATTTGACACGATTTAATTTATTAATGAAAAGTTATATTTCCGCTACAAAATGATGTGTTTTAAATGTTTTATGCGATGATTGACCGACTGTAAGCATCTCGGGAACGGGGCCTTACATGAAGGTAACCCGGGCATTTAACCAGTGATGGTAATAGTTTTGTTCAAGAAAAACCAAGTGAAACTAATGCGGATATGTTAAGTCATCCGCATTTGTCTCCAAGATGAAAAACAAATGCGTATAACCATGTCTCCATAAAGCACCAAGGCAGAAAACTTATTCGGACAAATTTTCGTTCTTTCGCATTTCCCAATGCGGATAAGTTTTTGTTCATCCGCATTTCCTTAATGTGGATGGCATGGTCAATGCAGATGACAGTGTTGTGTATTTGTACCAAAAATAAAACAAGTGCAAGAAGAACCACCAGAATCTTCACAACCTCCACCACCATCAAACCCTTGAAGTACATAGGCTGTATAATCCTTAGGGGGAGTATTGTTGGACCCTGAAAGGATCATACATGCCAATTCAAGAGGTGGTTAAAGGTTGTTCTGGTTGGAAGAAACTACAAGTCAAAGAATTAATGCGGGTGAAGAAAACAGAAGAAAAAGACAAGTATCGGGTGTTCGCATTTGTCAGTGCGGATGAGCAAGAACAAATATGGCCGAGTATTTGTTCATCCGCATTTACTAATGCGGATAAGCAAAATCAAATATGGCTGAGTATTTGGTCATCCCCATTTACTAATGCGGATAAGCAAAATCAAATACGCCTGACTATTTGTTCATCCGCATTTACTAATACGGATAAGCAAAATCAAAAGCTGCTAAGTGCTTGTTCTTCTGCATTAGTCAATGCGGATGACATACTTAATGCGGATGTTCAACAGAAGAACTGCGGATCATTATTTTATACTTAGACTAGTATTCTGATGTATAGTTGTCAGCGTAGTTTAGTCATTTTGTACAGACATTGTATCTGCCTATAAATAGAATAGTATACACTATAAATTATGAGTGTCTTTTTAGTGCTACAAGCTTTTTACTACAAACCCTAGCACACTTTGTATTTTGTTCATCAGTATCAATATACAAAACATTTATTAGTATTTTCAGCATTTATGATCTTTGATTCTGTATTTCCGCTACACGATCATTGCCTCAATCATCATATTCGATCCTAGTTGAGTCACATAAACTCCGATTCAGATTCGGACCCGGTCAATTAGTATTAAAGTTTATAAATAATGGATAAACGTCATATCAATGAAATTTTTTTAATAAATAAACATTATCGAAAATATGAATAACTAGTAACACGTTTACGGTTGTAGCGCATTAAACCACGAAAAAGCTAATGTTCTCAATAGTTTATGGAAGTTTGAAACTACACTAACGTGGTGAAATGGATAAAGATGAGCGTACGAATACTAACGTGTTTGAAACTCTATAATGAATAATAAAAATGTGTGTATTCCTAAAAGGGTGAAACTCAAAAGAAGCAACACAGTTAAAAAAATATGTAATAAAGAAACAAAGCTGTTAATAAAATAACATAATAAAGGAACAAAACCGGTAACAATGGTAATATTAAATTAAAAAAGGGATGCATTGTCGAGAGACCATTAATAATATTCAAACACTATATAAAGTAATTAATCCGTTAAAAAATAACGTCTAAACGTACATAAAAAGAAACAGAAAGTTATGTGACACAAAGGAAATAAAGAAAAACAATTTTATGAAATGAATTGTTGAACAAAGAATTGTAAAAGAAAGTTAATAGAAATAAAGTCAACTAGGAAAACAAGAATGCAGTAAGAATCGAACCTTGATTGGTTACATATATGACAACAATGAAAGGCAACTTCTTTCATTTACATTTACATAATTACATCTAATGTGAGGTTATTCTACAAAATGTATTTTTGCTATAAAGTATGAGAAGACACAATTAGGCTAAAAAAATCACAAAAAAATTATATCTCACAAACTAAATCGAATTTCAAAAAAGTACTTCGGAGTTTATGTTCCTCTCGTCGTCCTCTTTTAGAAAAAAATAAAAAAAATTTCATTGTGTCTTTTATGACACAATGACGTCATTGTATCTTTCATAAATGACACAATAAAAACACGTTATTTTTTTTATTTTTTTATTTTTCGTTTATTTTTTTCTTAGTGAGTACGGCTAGGGAACAAAAGCTCGGAATTACTTTTTTGAAGTTCGATTTAAATTGTGAGATATAATTTTTTGTTACTTTTTTGACTCATTGTGTCTTCTCACACTTTATAGCAAAAATACATTTTGTATTTGAACCTCTTTTTTACATCTATATTAATTCATATGATGTTGAACAGTAATAATAATAATAATTTAATAGTAATTGTTTAATAATTGTTTATTTAAATAATATATTGATAATAATAATCATTTAATAGTAAATGTTTAATAAAATTATTTTAATTAATGTATATGTAATAGTTGTTTTTCATTGGAGTGGGATATAATCACGGTCTAGTTCGGTCGAGATGCTTTAATACATTATTTTAATTAATGTATATGTAATATATTGCTAAATTTATTATAATAATAATAATAAAACAATAATAATTTTTTTGATTTGACTATTAAATAATAATATTTAATAATTTGTTTATTGAATATATATTGAACGTTCTAACTGATTAACTTTGACACATTCACATCTAACACGTTTAAAAACATTTTAAAATGTCAATTTAACATCATTTGATTTCTAAAGTTTTGGGTTTACGTGTCGGGTAAAATGCATACTTGTATATACGTTTTAATATGATCTATGTTTCCATGTTTGCTTGCGTTTTGAAGTAATTTTTTTTTAAAATGAGTGGGGTCACATATAAAACGTCTTTATTCGATGGTGTAAATCTGTATTACTCTACATTTTAACTTAATATTATTTTTGCAACGAATCGAGACGACCGTGAACTATATTTTATCACGCCGCATTGTGCCCAATTTTTGTACGTTTCAACATAATTTTATTTGGAAAAGAGTTGGGTCAAATATAACATGTTCTTGTTCAATGACATAAATTTGAGTTAGTTTAAGGTTCGACGTAAAGTTAGTCCGGAGACAAGTTGAGTCGATGTTAGTCTATACCGTTATAACGTCATCTACAATGTTGCCGCAATGTGTTGTCGCATTTGTGTTTTGATATTTGCGATCATGGTGGAATTCTTCGTTCAACGAAAAGGTCGAGAAAACCTAGTTACTCCTGTATTAATGCAAGTGTAGTTGAACAGTTAAAATAACAATATTAATTTAATAATAATATATTTATTAATGGAATTATAATAATAGTTAAATAATAATAATATTTGTTTATTGAATTATATTTGTTTATTAATTCAAATTTTGAATGATCAGTTTAAACGTGTCACTTTAACCCCCTTAAGTTTTTAAAGTTTCGGGCTTATCTCTGTACAACTTTTGCTCAAAAAACTAATTTCTTACGTTCATAATTTTAGGTATGAGTCGGGTCAAATTGTTTTTGTGCATATTTTTATATATGTTTTGAGATGATCTGCATTTCAATGTTCATCATATCTATGGTTTGACGTAAGTTTTATCTGAAAATGAGTCGGGTAAAATATAGAACGTTTTCTACTCTACGTTTCAACATAAATTTATTTCTGAAACGAGTTGGAATGATCGTAATCTATGTGTTTTTTATATACGTTTTAACTTGGAAAAAATTGGGTCAGGTATAATACGTTTCGTTCAACGGTATAAATTTAAGTTATTTTAATGTTCGACATGAATTTAGTTCGGTAACAATTGTAATCGATTGTTAGTCTATACTTTATTTCGCTACGTACGATTCCACCGTAACAGGCGTGCGGTAAACAACTAGTGAAATAAATACATAAGAAATGAAGACAGGAGTAATAAATTAAAGAAAAAATTTGAAGTGCTCTGGAACGGTCTGGCCGACCCGGTCGAAGGAAAATGGTGCAACTAAACCCTAGAATGACTCACACACACACACGAAATGCATAGAACTGTGAGACGAGCTATTATAATCGGAAATTGCTTCGCCGGAGCCGAGAATCAGTGTTATGGATTGATTCGAGCATTAGGCCTCTCTCATCGCCATTCTTTGTATGTAAGGGTTTATCATTCAGTGTCTATTATCTCTTCTGTTCTTGAGACCTATCAAATCTCATTTTCACTTCTCATCTCAGGACGAGCTTCTGCGTTATCGATATTCATATGCATCTAATGAATTTGATCATTTGGAATGTTTTTGTTTGATATTCATAATTGAATCGTTATCAAATACGTCATCATCATATGTTTAACACTTAATATGCTGTTTGTTCTTATTGTTTGAACAGCGTGTTTGTAGGCCAAAAGAGGGGATCAATAAGTGGCTTAAATGGCTCCCTGTTTCTACACACAAAAGATTAGATCGATTAAGAATGCAACTCTTTGATCCACAGCCATAGCTTCTGGTAGCACATTCTATTCTTGTCTCAGAAGTTTGTTATTTATCTGTAAATAACACTCGGTAACAGACTCATGACATGTGAAACTATTTCCATTGTATCATTAAGTTTCTATCAATGAATGTTGCGATATATGAAATTGCAGGGAAACCAAACTGATGTCTATCTTGCTGTTTATGGTGATGCAGGTCGATCTGATATCTTGGAAGCTGATGCCGAGCTAATTGCAACTCATGCTAGTGAGACGTTTGAGAAGTATGCTTTGCTTCTTTTTCATTACGGTTCTACCAAATGTTATTGTCATTAAAATGACATATTTAACATCCCTAGCCCAGTTGATTGTATTTTTTTATTGATCCAAGTTGTAGATATCTGTTTCTTTTTATCTTAGAGATGGTCCATTATTGGTGGTTGCATCTGGCCGGGATACTATATCTGTTGCAAGTTCAATTAAAGGGTTAGCTCCGGCCAAGTGTTCACAATACAGGTTTGAGTGGGAACCATTAATTATTTTTTTTTTTGATCCTCCTTGATACTTATTTTGTGCAGGGTTTGATCCGACACATAGTTTAATGAAATTTTTGACTGATAATTACATATCAAAGTGGCCCCTTAATAAATTGTTGACCAAGATCAATGTCACTGGTATCATGTAGTGATTATTAACGAAGTCATATATACATGGGATAGATTTTTACTGCAAACGTAATTGCTTTCCTGTTATAGAACAATTATAAATGTTAAGTATTGGTTATCATGCTATAGTCTGAACTTTCAACATATCATAATAACGAACAACGTTTAATTGTTCTATGATGGTTGTAGATACAACACCCGCGGTCCCATTTGAGTAGGTTTGATTTGGTGATTACCCCCCGTCATGATTATTATTCACGGACTCCCGAAGGAAAAAAACAAATTCCTCGGTTTCTTCATGGGTGGATTACTCCTCGTCAACCTCCTCGAAGAAATGTGGTGGGTAACAAGTTTCCTTGGTTTTTCTCATCTGGGTAACAGGCCTAGGTTCGGACTCAGCCTTAAGCCCATTAATGTACATCTAATGTTTATTACTTGGGGTGGCAAGTAAGCTGTGCAGTTAACGGGTGAAATCACTTAATTAGTAAGGTTGGTTTGGGTGCACAAACACTTTTAATTCTTATCTTTTGAGTTAATAAATCTTAATGCGTTGAGTGTGATTATAAACTTATCATAAGAATAACAACTTATTTTTTTCATCAAACGATGTGGAATGACCTTTGACTTGTTTTTCTTATGTTAAATGTTTTATCTTAACACATTTGACTATTAGAGATGGAGCAAATCCCAAATCAACCTATTTGTAAGTGAAAGGAGAAAATTACCATTTTTAAATATTACATGATGCAAGTACAAACAAATATATATGGTATTTTAAGTGCAAATATACTTATGCAGCTGGTTCTATATACATTCCTAGGTCCTAACACTTGGCGCCCTTCATCAAGTTGATTCAGATGCACTACAGTGTGCAGCCTCAGCCTGGCATGATGAGCTGGCATCATTGTGCAAACCCTTGCTTGTGGTCAACATAGGAGGACCTATTCGTGAGTGTATTTCCATATTTATTGTGTTCCAAAAATTTTCTTTTTTTTAAGAGTTGTCACAATGTGTGATATGAAGCTGTTTTTTTAATAAAAATATGGCTAATAGTTTATGGAAGTTAATTGTTATTTTTTGGAAGTTTTACCTTACTAATAGAAAAGTATCACGAACCCTAAATAACTTATTAAAGTCTTATAACTTTGGTCATTTTTGTAGTTGCGTAGATAACATGCATTGCCAACCTTGGTTTTATAAGGCGTGAGGTTTACTGAGGCGATAGTGTCCCGAGACAGGGCGCAAGGCGTAAAAGCACATTGCTTTTAATGCATGAGATACGCTATAGTAATAAAAAGTAAAATTATATTTCATTATTTCTCACAGGTTTCTAGCACCTCACACCTAAAAAAGCTATATGTATCCTACATGTATATGAGATGTGCTTCATACTTGCGCCTCAATCAATGTTGTAAAAATCGGCCTAGGCGGCCAATTAATCAGGGATTAAATCGGTAGTCGGCCCATTATCTTGTCGATTTAAGCTAATCGGTACAAAAATCGGTAATCGGTCCTAGGCGGCAATAATCGGTAGTAATCGAAGCAATTTTCCTAGGCGGTCAAAGTTGGTCAACTCAAATATTTGTGCTTTTTAATAGGGTGTTTTGTGTTAAAAAATATCCGAATCCGAGAATCCGATCGAAAATCCGAAAATCCGAATCCAAAATATCTGAAATTTTGGATATATCCGAAAATTCGGATTCGGATTTGGATTCGGATTCGGATAGTGATTTTCAAAAGTTTCGGATATTCGGATATCCGTTTATCTGAAAACTAAAATAAAAAAATTTAATTTTTTAAAATTTTAAACATATTTTTATATTAGGTTGAGATTTTTCAGTGTATATTGGGACTTTTTGTGATATGAGTTGGTATTTTACATAATTTTTATCATATATATTGTTAAAAAGTAAAATAAAATAAAAATAAAAAATGAATTTAGGATATTCGAATCATTATCCGTATCCGAAATTTCGGATTACGAATATGGATAGTGATTTCTATCTAAAAATTTCAGATATCCGACTTTGAACGCCCCTATTTTTTAACCTATAATTCTGACCCATATACTCAATTCTAAACCTAGCCGACATTGACAACCCATCGACCAGCCCTTAAAAGTCGTCCTCTACCTGCGACCAGCCTCCACATTAACTTATAGATCTGACCTATTTACTTAATTTTAAACTATTTGATTTTTGAAGTATTTGAACTACTATGTTTTGAACTATTTGATCTTTGAAGTACTTGATTGTTATTTTTGTTTTTAATTATTTATGTTTGAACTTTGAAGTATACTAATCTTAACTATCTATATAATTTATAAAAAATACATATAAAATATCCAAACCTATTAATCCCTATTTAGTACCTCGTCGTCCGACTAGCACCTAGCGATTTTTACACACGCGCCTCAATAGAGTTTTTCTGCGCCTCGAGCGCTGTAGGCGTGCTTTCTATACACCTTGTACATCGAACAATCAAAATCCCACACCCTTGTGCTTGGTGCGCCTCGCACCTAGGTGTGCTTTTTAAAACTCTCTTTCTACACACAAATTACTGATTACTACCTCTTTGAACGGTAGAAGCATATCCAAACACCATCTCCTGCAGCCTGTACCTACTGTTGTTTACACACTTTAACTATTTTATCACATTATCGTTTGTACCGCACATCCAAGCATCCCATATATTTATTCTTCTTTGCAACAGAAATTAATATGCTAAAAATGACCTCACAAGTAATGTTCCACTTGTAATCTAACCAGTCTTCTGAATTAACACGGATTGTATTATAGGCCACTGCAGATATGGTGCTGACCTGGCATGGCAGTTAACAGCATCATTAATGAATGTTCTCCCAACTTGTGGGAGCATTAGGATTTCATTTTCTAGACGAACCCCCCTGCAGGTATGGACTGTTTCTTGTATTAGTTAAATCATAATCAAATGAATAACAAGAAGTATTCTTCTAAAGTTTTAGCCAACAGGTGTCTGAGATATTGGTAAGGGAATTTCATAACCATCCTAAGGTGTATATATGGATGGCCAAGGTACCCACCCCTCTCATCTCTAATGATTTTCATTATTAATTTCCAAACTATAGTGGTTGTGATTTTTAACCATACAAGGGTCGTGTGTTTATTTTAACAAGTGAAAGAGGTAAAATATTAGTGAGAACTAGTGAAAAAGGATATGGGTCAAAGGTTGCCGTATTTGTATTTTTAACGCATAAAATTGTTAAATATTTCTTTTCAAAGAATAAGTCAGTAATAGTATTCTGAAAATGTAGTCTTCTAATAATATTAAAATATTTTAGACATAAACTGTTTCAGGACAAACTGACACGGTACACACCAAAATAGCTTCTTTTGATCTGTTGCCCAACCCACTTATTTTGCCACTTCCATCAAACTAGAATATAAGATATTGATTGATATGGTGAATTAATGATCCTATATAGATCCAAATAAGCCAGTCATGGTCAATGCACCGATTGTATTATTCACATCTTTTTTGTTATACAAATAATTAATGTGTTAATAAAATTATAAAAACTATCATATCAAATAATATCAAGGGTTATCAAAATAAAAGAACCCAACATGCTTTCACCAACAATATGGTCAAGTCCCTAAAGTATCCCAATGGTTAATTCAATATATTTTGTTTAAAAAGATGGTGAACTTTATTCTGCGAGTCGTAAAATGATACTTTACCTCTCAAAATTTTATTTGTTTTATTTAAAAATTGAGGTATTAAAAACTGCATTCTAAACTTGGAGGACACAACCTACCACAAAATCACTTCATCATATTTTAGTGTAAATATATATATGTTTCTAAGAAAGAAAAACAACCCTAATAGCCAATTTGTTTAGATATCAGTTTAGGAGTTTTTACAAATGTAAATTAATACTTTAGGTGACTTTCAAGCTTTTCGACCATTTGATCTGTTTCGTTTTTTATAAGCCATTGAATTTGATCATTTGGCTCAATAATGATAATTGCTAAAAAAACTTTATGCATTTTAATTAATGGGTACACACCTCTACTTCAATGCTATACTGTATGCACGTAAGTAGCATTGCTGCCTTTTATTCATGTGTGCCCATGCTCACTTTATCCTAAATATAGAAATAGAATGCAATGATTATAACCTAAACAGAAGATGAATCAAATCAATTTTAAACCAAATAAACTTTTAAATCTCATTACATAGTTCTAATTCATGCTCCTAAATACTAACCTATAATGACACAAACATGGGATACAATAACTATTAAGTATTGTACCTTTGAATGTCTGTGTTTTGGGATAATAAGCATTGCTGGATGCATTCTTTATAGAAGATGTGACCTAGTTGTGACTTGTATAATCACCGTCATTAAACACATCATTCACAATACAACATCAATAGATAACAAATAGGTTTCTATTAGTAGTCAAAGACACCGCCTAGGTGCACAGAACAACATACTAGCTTGTGTTCAAATCTCCAGCTTAATTTCTTCATATAATTTACGAAAACAATATATTTGCGAATATATTTTACATTTACGTCTTTAGTTGTTAGTCCAATTATGGAATGTAAATGTTCTACTTGTTTAGAAGACAAGGCCTGTTTGGGTTTCCTTCATAAAAGAAATGATTCAAAGCAAAACAAAGTAGACATTGAAAATTAAGTTGAATAAATTTTCAATATACATAAAAATTCATACAAACCAACCTACTAACTCACATAAAAAAATCTAAGAATTCATCGGAGCAATGAGTATAGTTTTGGAAGATGACGAAGCAAACCTGCATACAACTGGACGATGTCGTTGTTGTCTTGTTGGTATTGTCTTCTCTCCGATACCGCCGTCTTGCTGTTATTACCATTTTCCATCTTCTTTTCCAACCTTAGCCCTTAAAATCAATAATGTTTTCAAGATTCAACCAATGAAAAGAACAAGATAATTAAACATGTACCCGCTTTCAGTTTCAGCCTCTCCATATCATTAGGGATACAAGTATTGAGCACATCAGGCTATCAACAAGAAATGCAATAAAAAAGGCCTCAGCTATGCACATCAGGCTATCAACAAGAAATGCAATAAAAAAGGCCTCAACTATGTCGCTTTAGTGAACACTATAAATCACAATAGTATTATTCTATTGAGTATGGTATGAGAATTATGGTTGAAGATGGGATTTTTGAGTATTTGTTGATTGAGATAGGTTGTTTTATTCTTGGACTTTTGATTGTCCGATCTGTAGAATGCATGGAATTAATTTGATGCTAATGTTGATCAGCTTAAACTTTGAGCTAATTGGGCTTCATCAATGAGCCTTAGATCAATTGGTTTGGGAGGAGACATCCTATGGCTTTGGCAAGGGTTTTACCACAGTGAGCCTTTGGGTGGTGGGTTTTCTTGGAATGGTGGGCGGGCCGGGTCATCGGGGTTTTCTATGTTCGCGGGTATGAGTGGCCTTTCGCCATTGGTTTACCTCGGTGACCGGCTTAAAAATATTTGTTGGCTGTTGAAAAAAAATTGGGCTTCAGCTTACGCCCCACAACACCACCTTTAGGGCCATTGTCGATCACTTTTTTGTTCTTTGAAGTAGAGTTGCACAAATCGGGTTTGGGCCGGACCCGGGCCCGGGTACAAAACCGGGTTTGGGCCCAACCGGGTTTTTTGTACCCGGGTATTGGTGAACCCGGGTACGAACCCGGGTCGGGTTCAGCGAGATACAAACCCTACCCGGTATACCCGGGTAGGGTCGGGTCGGGTTCGGTTCGGGTATGAAACCCGGGTTCAACCGGGTTTTTGCCTTTTTTTTTTTTTTTTTTTTTTTTTTTTTTTTTCTTTTTTTCTTTTCTTGTGTGTGTGTCGAACACCGGGTCGTATGTTTTTTTTTTCTTATATTTTCTTTCCTTTTTTTTCTTTTTATTTTTCTTTTCCTAACCGGGTTCACTTGAATGACAAAAATTTAAACAACTTAATATATAAATATATACAAATCTTGAGCAGAAAATGTTACACTTATAATATACAAATATTAAATACTTTTTATATAAAACATTTGAATGACAAAGAAATTTAAAAAGAACATGAAAGACATATAATATTAAAACAACTTAAAAATAACAATATCGTCTAATTTTATCTACTACGAGATGCTTGATCAAATGCTAATTCTTTATCGGATATGCCAGAAGATACTCCGTCTTCTACCTCTTCATCATGTACTTTAGCTTCGAGTGTAATCTCGTCTTCGAGGCTTGTTTGGTCTTGTATACGATCCGTTGCGTCTAAGTGATCCTTTAAACAAATGCACAGCTTCGAGTGTAATCTCGTCTTCGAGGCTTCCGGAGTTAGTCTTGTTCTTCGTAATGATATTACCCTGCCACTAAGAGAAAAAGCAGATTCCGAAGCTACCGTAGAAGCTTGGACGCTTAGTAAATCACGGGCCATAGCAGAAAGAATCGGAAATTGAGATTCTTTTCCTTTCCACCAAGCCAAAATACCGAATGCACGATAATCTTCGGTAGTCATAGTGGAAATAAAATCCGTTCCACTATATCTACCGAGCTCACTTGTTGGGGTGTTACCTCTTTGACGTTTAGCCGTCACATCCCGAACAACATTCAACATAGTCAAAACAGGGTCTTTAAACGAGGTACTAGCACTTGAGGTTGATCCACTTGGCATGGTTATGTTTACGTTAGGCCCATATCTATTTAAATAAAAATTATAAATTGTTTTCAAACTATGATTAAAATTTTCTTTTGCCTCGTTTGAAAAATCAGGGTTTTCGTCATGCATATCCAAATTGTCATTTATCTCATCTATCAAACATTCAACCCCCGCAACATTTAGAAACGGATTTAAAGCGGCGGCACACGTAAAAACGGGTGGTAAGTCCTTAAAATATTTTTTAAACTTTTCTTTCATTGGTTCTATCATTTGATTAAACATATTATTTTTATTTTGAAAATTTTTAAAATTCAAAGACATAAAATATAGTTCTTGAAGCACCGAATAACTAGTGGAATAATAAACTCCCGATAATTTTGTTGTTGAGTTTTTAAAAACCTCAAGAAACTCGGATAGACGTTGAAGATTCTCCCAACCCGCATCCGGAAATGGGTCGGCTTCACCATTATCCGAAAGACTATTATGAAAAGCTTTCAAAGTGCCCTTTTGTTTTAAAGCACATTCAAACATGTGACAAGTCGAATTCCACCGAGTAGGTACATCCCAATTAGGACCTAAAAATCTAGAGTGCGTATCCTTACAAAGTTGTTTATAATCTTGATATCTTCTTCTACTTTTTTTAAAAACGTCATGTAACATAAATCGAAAAGATGTAATAAAGTTATTAACATATTGCCCGGATAGTCCGTCTTGCACTACTAAATTAATAATATGTGCAACACAACGAGTATGGAAAAAATCACCGTTTGCAATCGGAAGATATTTTAATTTTAATTTTTCAACCGCGGTTGTGTTGTTAGAGGCGTTATCAAATGCAATTGAAAAAAGTTTATTTTCTAATTTAAAAGTACTTATTACATTATCTAAAAAGTAAAACAAAAATTCTCCGGTGTGTGGATGCGGAAAAGATCAAATGCAATCGTACGTTTCATCAATTGCCATGAATTGGGATCCACCCAATGAGCGGTGACGCAAAGGTACGATTCGGGTAAACCGTGTGGAGCCGACCAAACGTCACTAGTTAAGTTTACACCGGTATTTAAATTTTCAAATAATACAATTAAATCATTTTTTGCTTGTTTCCATAATTTTAAACAATAACGTCTAAGTGTAGTACGACTTACGTGAGTGTAACGAGGTTGAAGCGTCTCTCGAATTAAGTTGGTCAACCGAGGATTGTCGAAGTGACTAAAAGGCAAAGCTTCTTGAATCACGAACTTCGCCATTCGATCTCGAACCGTATTAACATCGTAATTAAAGATTCCACCGTCTCCACCCAATTGTGTTTGTTGCGAATCCGGATTACTTTTCAACGACTTACAAAACTTCTTGCTAATGTGTTTGTTTAAAGTCGTGTTAGAATCTTTAGCAAGCAAAGCTCCACAAAACTTGCAACGAGCCTTTACAGACCCGTCACTCAACTCAACCATATCCCAATTGCACCAAACATCCATGTTACGATTGTGTGCAAGAACACGAACGACGGTTGGAGCGTTGGACGAACCTTGACCAACGGAAGATTGTGAGTGAGCCATATCAAGATTGAAGAGAGTGAAAGTGTAAAACGAGAGAGTGAACGTGTAAAGCGAGAGTAAAGGAGAGTATTTTTTTGCGTTTTTTGCGTATGTTTTTGCGTTTGAGACTTGGGTACTAAACCATATCAACCCACACCTATTTATACTAACTTATAAGCCTAAAAGTGACAAAAAAACGGTCACAAATCGATCCCAACGGCTATATAGCCGTTAAAAAACGGCCACTTTTAAAAAAAAAAAAAAAAAAAACGGTCGAAACCGGGTACAACCCGGGTTCAACCGGTTCCGGGTCGGGTCGGGTCGGGGTCGGGTTCTAAGAAATTCTAGAAAATCATACCCGGTTCCAACCCTACGGTTTTTTTTCGGGTCCAACCCGGGTATGCATATACCGGGTCGTACCCGTACCCGGTTCCGGGTCGGGTCCACCGGTCGGGTCCGAACCCGGTTTTTATGCCCACCTCTACTTTGAAGTACCCTCATTAGCAGGAACTTAAACTGAATGTGAACTTTATAGCCATTAATATCTTCAAATTCATTCACATCCAAATTTGATGATTCAACTCCATTCGAGTTATCTTGACCCACCACATTGTTGTCCACACCATGTCCATCTTCCCCGTGAACTCATTGCTAGAATCGAAGAACATCGCAATTCTATTCCCATCAATAAGAAACACAAAATCATTTCAATTTTAATGCAACCTACATAAATTAATCCAGAACCCATATCGTTCTTACAAAACAATTCTAAACCCTAAAATCAACTACTACCTGTCTTACAAACAACCATGAAATTACAATCTTACTCGTATGTTTTGTATTATATAGTAGTAAAGATAAAGATAAGACCTCTCTTTTAGAAGATCTCATATGGTCAATTACAATTATGAGATCTAGATCTAGATTGAATATGTTGTTTATATGTTGTTATTATAATGAATTCGTTATTAGGAATCTCATGAATATGATATTTATAATGATGATTTCATAAAAAACAATGATGAACAATAAAAGGTGTTTCTGTTGATACGAAATCTCATGAATCTGATATGTCACAGTCAGTTAATCATAAAGTTGCTTATACAAGTATGAAATCATCCATTCATTCATACCTATTTGTAGGCAAGACTAAAATACGAAATGAGAATAATGTCCTCATGATTACATAATAATTCTCTAAGTAAAATAAAAAAATTTGCTCGACTTTACTCGCATCTTGACTTTGTTCATCCACACTTGATCGTTTACTCGTTCATAATATTAGTTGATTACTCGAACGAGATTTTGATTTACCGCTCTTGAAATAATTAGTATTTCAAAACTAAATGTGAAATATTAACTCACTCACATCTAACTAATTGTTCATTTACATCATAGGGGTGAGGGTTGGGTGTAGTGGTAATTAGGTAGGAGTTAAAGTGGTGTGCTCACCCCAACTAAAAGTTGTGAGTTCGAGTTTTCGTGGGAACAACTTTTAGATTATCTAGGTGTTATCTATTCTATCCTAGTTATTCTAGGAGTTGCTATTAGAAAAAAAATCTACGTCATAAATGTACATCCGCATCACCCACTAGGTAGCCAAAGTTTTCAAATTAATTAAATGAACCAATCATACACATGATAAATGGCCACTATGAATTAATGTAACTGTTATCACATTAATTCAAATAGAACCTCAATATGTACATTAATATGAGAGGTATGTTTAGATAAAATAAGGACCAATCAAAATCAACATTAATGATCGAAAGAATGTGATTCATCATCAATTAATTAAACATGAAATAACTTGTGTTAGTATTCATGCAAATAAACTTTCGTTTCAAATACATGCATGATCATATCATCATACATGACGATCCACTATCTAGTCTTTGTCCAATCACAATTTAAATTAGTAGCCGGATGAATTTTGTGATTGGATGATCAATTCTAAAACATCATGTCCATGCATATCTGAATGTTTATAACATCCTCATTGAACATAATATTATCCGCATCCATAATTAATTCCGTAATTAATTCAATCGCATCACCTTATACCCATTCACATTGGCTACTAAACCACCGTATTGAACATTCTTTTCATTTGCATTGTAGCAAATAACATTCGTATTGAAGCATAATCATTAGTATTGCAACATAAGTCGATCACATTGCATATCAATGTATCCACATAATACTTTTACTTCATCCGCATTGATAGATATATATATACACACACACACTTAGCCATATGAGATTTATATATATATACTTAGCCATATGAGATGATGACAAACCAAATAAGTTGATGATGAGACTTTGACCGCGAGTTGACTTTGTCTTATGGTCACGAGTTGACTTTGATTTTAGATAAATGATTTTTGGCAATCATTTTTAATAAACTCAACAATACTCCTCCTAAGATGCTACTACCAAAAACCTAAACTATTATGTAATCTTCCCTTTTTGATAGCATGAGAATCTTTGTCAGCAACGAGATTTTCTACATTATTGCTGAAATAGAATGTGAAGACTTTTCTTGACGAACAATGCTCCCCCTCAACTAATGCTTTATAAGGCCAAGAGAATTTGTGTATGAGATACCAAAAAGAGGATTCATTGCTCTCATCAAACTAGGCTAGATCTTTACATTTTGAATAATCTGAAACATCCTTAATTCTAAAGCAGCTTGTTGAACATATACAACTTCTTACAATGTTAGAAAATCAACAAACACACACATGAGTGTGCAATTGATCATTTGAAAAAGACTTTATCCTATTTGGCATAAGGTATTGCTTGGATTTACCACTCCCACATCAATAACACATGAAAATCTTGCCAAAAACTAAAAAATATGATAAAATTGACAATTTTTGTAACTTTTTGAAATTTTCAATGTTTTTGATATTCTTGATATATGATAATTACATAAATGAATCTCATACATGTAATGAGATTATGATAAACCAAATTCTCCCACATAAATAAAATTAAGGATATAATAGACATAAACATAGAGTAGAGATGATTTTGAGTATATATTTGTCCATATTAAACTCAAGCATTGATTTTATTTTCTGTGATGTTTATCTTATTTTAGGTATATTTGAATATGACAAATGAAGACCACACACATAGAAGCATTGAAAGACCAACCATCCTCATGAAATGGATGATAGTACTTATTCACAACTTACATGGCTAGGTTATCTAGAATATAATTTCTCATTTGCTTTAAATGACATAGGATTAATATATAGTATCAAAGTATTGTATTGAATTATGTGAACCAAATGAATACATAGGAGGCTATATACATAAAACGATGGAAAAAATATATCTTGACAAAGAATAACAATTTAAAGACATTAAATAAAATAATTCAAATGGTTTGACCAATTTTTTTATTGGTCATAATACACCCCCGCAAGTTTGAGGATCCATCGGATACTCCAATATTGGAATGAAGACAATGAAGGAGTCGTGACTGAGTGGCTTTGTTAGGCATCTATAAGCTGATCGGATGAGTTAATGTGAAGAACCTTTAACGAATCGTCTACAATATTTTCACGAACAAAATGATAGCCTAAGGCAACATGTTTCATCCATGAATGAATTACTAGATTGGCACAAGAGTAGGTGGCACTCGTATTGTCACAGAACAGTGTAGGAGAAGACAAGTGTGTAACACCAAGATCTATAAGTAAATGTTGGACCCATGAGATTTCAGCCGTACTATTAGCTAAGGCTGTGTACTCCACCTCTATGGAAGAGCGAGAGACTAATTTTTGGTGTGTTAATCGCCATGAGATAATGTTTGAGCCCAAATAAAGGATATAAGCATGGTTGAGTGACCACTAGTTGAGACTCCTCCTCAATCAAATTTTTGAGAATGCTTTGAGGTCAAGTGAGAATACACGCCTAAGATATAGACCATGATAAATTATGCCTTTTAAGTATCGAAGAACCCGTTTTAATGCCTGTCAATGAAGTTGGGATGGGAGAGCATAAATGTGAGAGCATTCATAACAAAAGAGATATATGGTCTCATGAAAGCCAAATATTGCAAAGAGCCCACTAGCTTCCAGTATGGTGTGGGATCAACATTTAGGGACCCGTCCATGGGGTGAGAATAGTTGAAGAGTTTAGAGGAGTAACCACCTCTTTTGCACCATCCATATTAAACTAGGTTGAAATTTTTTAGAATATGTCGATGTTTGGAGAGAAAAAGACCATGTCGGGTAGGAATAACTTGAATGCCAAAAAAGGTGATGTAGAGGATCTAAGTATTTGATGAGAAACCATTTGCCTAAAGAATGAAAGAGTTGATTTAGAAATCATTATTGTTGCTCGTAAGGACAATGTCATCAACATAAACCATAAAGAAACACAAGATGTTGGCATGGTTGTAGATAAATAGAGAGGCATCAGCCCTTGACTTCCTAAAATTACAATGTTAAGGAAGGATGTGAGTTCCATATACCACACCCTCAAATGCTTGTTTAAGGCCATAGAAAGACTTTTACATATATGGGTTGGGAATCAGGGATGAATGAAGAGGATAACTCGAATAGTGTTTAGTTTTGTAATAGGACTAAATGTGTTAAAATGGTCCTTCTATTATTGGTTGGACAACACTAGACTCATAACCATCAATAAATGACATGGCATAACACATTCATACATAGCATCACATAAACGTCACATACCCCATCACACATCATCATACATTCATCATAAAAACATAACTGACCCACCGCGGGACAGCGGGGGTTCGGGGGCGGCAGCCCTGACAGCGGGTCCTAGGGCAGCAGCCCCTAGTGGGGTCCAAGGGGCAACACCCCTGGCTGGGGATCTAAAACAAGTTTAAAACCTTTAAAATAGGGGATCTAAAACTCACCTGGACTCAGTGAGTAGCTTCTCAATCAAGCTTTCTAAGCAAGGGTCGCACTACACAGCCTGCAGATAAGTTAACACTCAAAGGGGTTAATTTTTGCCTAATTTCGCTACTAATTTCGCTGCATGATCAGCAGTTTCGCTGCTAGTTTCGCCAGCAGTTTCGCTGCCACCTTCGCTGGCAGTTTCGCTAGCATCTTTGCTGCCAGTTTCACTGCCAGTTTCGCCCAACTTTCGTTGAAAATTCAAGTCTGCGAGACTACCTGCAAAACTATAGTTTCGCAGGAAGATCCATAGTTTCGCTGGACGACTACATAATTTCGCTGGATGAACACCCTTTCGTAAAACGGGCTGAAATTACGAACCAACCCACTTTTGACCCAAAACTTCAATCTTTTACACCTAAAACCTTGGTTTATCACCCAAGAAGCTATATCTAAGCTTCTTACATGTTTTCTTACACAAAAACGTGAGTTTTGGGCGATTCTTTGCCACTTTCAAAACCCCAAACCCTAAAATCCGGGTTTGCCCTTAAAGAATCGGTTAAACGATGTTTCTTACCTGATTCTTGGTCTTTTCTTGTTGTTTGGATGTCCACAAACACCGATCTTCAATCTCTTGATCAACCGAGCCTTGGATCACCACTTTCTCTCCACTTTCTCTCTCTACACTCTCTCTCTAAAAGTTAGGTGTTGAATTGCAAATGAGAGTGGCTCTTGCTGATCCGTTTATATGTACTGGGCATTCCCGAGACCTTAAACTCGCTGAACACATAACCCGCGAGGTCTACTCGGTCCATAATCCATTTCCCGCTTATTTTCTTTAAATAATCCCGGCTAAGCCCATTATTATTAACTGGCTCGTTTCGACTTTATTCCGGGCGTTACAAGTCAACCCCTCTTATTTAGGTTTGGTCCTCGAAACCTGTTATTCCTCGAATAGACGTGGGTAATGTTGCTCATTTCTTCTTCAGTCTCCTACGTAGACTCAGATCCCTTCTTGTGCTTCCACTGTACTCGTACAAGTGGAACCACTTTATTCCTTAGCCTCTTCTCCTTGCGATCGATGATCGCCACTTGTTGCTCCACATAATTGAGTCGTTCATCCACTTCAATATCCTCCAGTGGCACCACCATATCTTCATCTGCTAAGCACTTTCTCAAGTGAGATACATGGAATGTCGGATGAATTCCACTTAACTCACTGAGCAATTCCAACCAATAGGCCACCTCTCCTACTCAAGCCATGATTCGAAAAGGCCCTATATACCTCGGGCTCAACTTGCCCCGCTTCCTAAACCGAATTATGCCCTTCCAAGGGGAGACTTCCAGCATAACTCTATCTCCCACCTTCAACTCAATCGGTCTACGTCTCTTGTCAGCAGACGACTTCTGCCTATCTTTAGCTGCCTTCATAAAGGCTTTGATCTTTTCGAGTTTCTCAGTCGTAGCCTCGATCACCTTAATACTTCCCAGTTCTTTCTGACCAATATCACCCCAACAAACGGGGTGTCCTACATCTCCTACCGTATAGTATCTCATAAGGAGGTATACCAATGTTGGCATGATAACTGTTATTGTATGAGAATTCCGCTAATGGTAAGTGGCCATCCCAACTACCTCCAAAATCAATGACGCAAGCCTGAAGCATATCCTCAAGCGTCTGAATGGTCTTTTCTGACTGACCATCTGTCTGGGGATGATAAGCCGTGCTGATATGTAACCTCGTTCCCATCGCATCATGAAATCTCTTCCAGAACTTGGATGTAAACCGAGTGTCACGATCAGACACAATAGACACCGGTACACCATGGCGACTTACGATCTCCTTGATGAATAGATTCGCGAGTCTCTTAGAGGATACGTCTCTCGCATCGGTAGGAAGTGAGCACTTTTCGTCAGACGATCTACTATCATGCATATGGCATCATACCCTCTCGCGGTACGTGGTAGCTTCGTAATGAAATCCATGGTGATATGCACCCACTTCCAATCGGGTATATCCAACGGTTGGATCTTTATGTACGGCTTCTGATGCTCTGCCTTCACTTGCAAGCAAGTAAGGCACTAACTCACGTACTCCACTACGTCACGCTTCATACCCGGCCACCAAAAATCTTTCTTCATGTCTTGATACATTTCCGTGGCACCGGGATGAATGGAGTATCGAGTCTTATGAGCTTCGTCCATGATCTTCCCACGTAGATCCACATAACGAGGAATCCACATTCGTCCGAATCGGGTTTTAACACCGAGAGTGTTTTCTCTTAACTCCGCGACCATACCTCTCATCTTTTCAGAGTTAAGACGATCTTCTTTCAACGCCTCATCTTGAAACTCCTTGACCTGCTTCATTACATCTGAGGTCATAACCAATTGATAAGCCTTCACCCTGATTGGTTCAGGCCTCTCCTTTCGGCTAAGGGCATCCGCCACCATGTTGGCTTTGCCCGGATAGTAATGGATTTCACAATCATAATCCTTTATCAGTTCCAACCATCTCCTTTGCCTTATGTTCAAATCCTTCTGCTCGAAGAAGTACTTCAAGCTCTTGTGGTCGGTGAAAATGGTGCACTTCGTCCCATACAGGTAGTGCCTCCAAATTTTAATGCAAAGACCACAGCTGCTAGCTCCAAATCATGAGTAGGGTAATTGACCTCATGAACTTTCAATTGTCGGGATGCATATGCTATAACCTTTCCTCACTGCGTCAACACACAACCCAACCCCGAGTAAGAAGCATCTGAATAAACCACCAATCCTCGCTTCCTTTGGGTAATGATAAGACAGGAGCCTGAGTCAACCTTGCTTTTAACTCCTCAAAAGCACTCTCTTGATCTTGACCCCAAACAAACTTCACGTCTTTGCTGGTCAACTTAGTCAGCGGAGAAGCTATCTTGGAGAAGTCTTGGATGAACCTTCTATAATAGCCCACCAACCCCAAGAAACTACGGATCTTGGATGGCGTCTTTGGAGACTTCCATTGCATCACCGCCTCCACCTTTGCCGGGTCCACCCTAATCCCCTCGGGATTTACCACGTGACCCAAGAACTGAACTTCGCGCAACCAAAATGCACACTTGGAGAACTTAGCATAGAACTTCTCCATTCTCAACGTCTCTAACACCTCTCGAATGTGACCTGATGCTCCGCCTCATTCTTCGAATAAATCAGGATATCATCAATAAACACAATCACTGAATTATCCAACATCGGCCGACACACTCGATTCATTAGGTTCATAAAAGCAGCTGGTGCGTTGGTCAAACCAAAAGACATAACGAGAAACTCGTAGTGTCCATAACGCGTACGAAAAGCTGTTTTAGGAATATCTTGTTCCTTCACTTTCAACTGATGGTAGCCATATCGAAGTTCTATCCTTGAGAACCAACTGGCACCTTGGAGCTGATCAAACAAGTCATCAATCCTCGGTAACGGATACCGGTTCTTCACCGTCAGCTTATTCAACTCACGGTGGTCAATACACATCCTCATGCTATGGTCCTTCTTCTTCATGAACAAGACCCGAGCACCTCATGGTCAGATACTCGGTCTAATGAACCCCTTATCAAGCAACTCTTGCAGTTGCTCCATCAATTCCTTCAGCTCAGAGGGGGCTAACCGATACGGCGCCTTAGCAATAGGTTGGGCACTGGTATCAGATCGATCTGGAACTCAATCTCAAAGTCTAGCGGCACACCTGGTAAATCTTCTGGGAACACGTCTGGGAAGTCACACACAACCGGTACATCAGACAGTTGTGGTGTTGGCGTATCAACATCCTTTACGTAGGCCAAGTAGGCACTACATCCACGCCTCATACACCTTCCCGCCACTGCCATTGAAAATGAACTTCGGAATCGTAGTAACTCGATCACCGTAAATCGTCACCGAACTCCCATCAGGCGCTGTCAGTCGAATCATCTTCTTGTGACATACGATATTCGCCTCGTAGGCCGCTAACCAGTCCATTCCCAGGACTACATCGAACCCGCCTAAGGTCATCACAAACAGCCTAGCAGGAAACTTATGACCTTCTAATTCTACATCACAACCTTCTATCATCTCAGAAATCCTGGTAGACTTACCTATGGCAGTTTCTACATCAAAGGGCTCCTCAATACTCCTACTCCTAATGGGAAACTTAGCACAAAAGGCAGCAGAAATGAAACTCTTACTAGCACCAGAATCAAATAACACTAAGGCAAGAGTTTGGTTTACTAGGAACGTACCTGACACAACATCGGGGTCCGTCCTAGCCTCCTCCTGGGTCATCGTGAACGCTCTGGCGCTTGCCCTCTGCCCCTCGGTCCTGATTTTCTGCCCTGCCCCAGAACTCTCAGCCCTTGGCTTCTTGCATTCTCGACTCATGTGGCCCTTTCCACCACAGTTGAAACACCTTGTCTCCTTGCACTCTCTTGCCATGTGGCCAGGCTTTCCACACTTGAAGCACACGTTCAATCCCCACCTACACTCCCCGGTGTGCTCCTTCCCACACTTGCCACACCTCTTCGACTCCGCACCGGATGTGACCACACGCTGGTCATCCACCCGTGCATTCTTGTTGTTTGCCGGGGCACCACCCCAACCAAACCTCTTCCCATTCCAGTTTCGGTCACCACCGCCTTTCTTGCTCACCTCAGCCACCGCCACTTCCCTTTCGTCATACAGCCTTCCCGCCAGATCGACCACCGAACTGAATGTACTTGGTCGAGCAATGATCATATGCCTGCGAATATCCGCCTGCAAGCCCTGAATATACCTCTTGATCTTTCGCGACAGAGGTGTCACCTGATCCAGCACCAGTCGTGCCATCTCGTTAAACTTGGTGGTGTATTGCTGATGCATCATGGTTCCCGCCTCCAGCTACAGGAATTCCTTTTCTACCTTGTCGAGCTCCCTATGAGGACAAAACTCCTCGATCACCAGCTTCTTCAACTCTAGCCACCTCATCCTTCCAATTGCCCTACTACCCTCGGCTTGGACAATATTGTCCCACCAGCACAGAGTCGAGTCCACAAATGAATGAGTGGCAAACTTCACCTTCTGATCCTCCCAGCACTCGCTGATATCAAGTACAACTTCCATCTCTCTCACCCACCGGTGAGCAGCAGCAGCAGTGCCATTTCCGTCAAAAGTCGGGGGCTTGCATCTTTGAAATGCCCCCTATAGCTACAACCTCGTGCTGCCTCTGGCACAGGCTCTTCTTCTTCTTCCTCATCAGTAGAGACAACCGTCTCAGTCCCCGGTTGCTCCCTTACTCCCAAGGACCTATTCCTCTCTTTCCTTTCTCCTTCCCTTACGGCTTTGATCACTTCGGTCACCACAGACGGTAAGATCGCCTGCATGACCTGATGAACCTCCTCTATAATAGCCTCCTTCACCGAGGCCCTTAAGTTAGCACTCTCATCACCGCCCTCTGGATGAGGGTTCTCGGGCTCTTCATGAGCCACCTCTTCAGCTCTAGGCCTTCCTCTCGTGACCCGCGGTCCAGCACCACGTCCACCACGACCTCCACCTCGAGAAACCTTTGAAGATCTACCACCGGCCATCCTCTAACACGCTATAAGATTCAAACACTAACACGGTCATTCAAGGTAATAGCTCAGTTTATGGCAAGTGTAGTAAGTCCCTAATTACAGTGGCCAGTTGTGATTAGCCACTTACTTTACTCTTCATACCCCAAGAATTTCCTATCCTGACTACATCAGTATCTAAATCTACTAAGAAGCACATAAGCCACATAACATGCGCACATAATACCGGTTAACATTAAGAAAATACCTGATGGCACGTAGCTACTCGGACTTGCATCCCTTCCCTTTGTCCTATTTTCAGTTTAAGTTTAGGTTTCTTTTGAAAATTTTAACCCGTTTCACTTAAACTTTGGCTCTGATACCAACTTGTAAGGCCCCGTTCCAGGGACGCTTACAGCTGGTCAATCATTGCACATAAAACATAAAACATATATTTAGGCGTACTAAAACAACGCAGTGGAATAATTTAAAATCATTTCATTCATTGCTTTTGCAAAATAATACAACATTCATAATCATTACAAATATTGTTTGTTCGCATTACAATGCAAAAACGTCATAATTTAAACAATGGATGCCATCCGAAAAACGCCAAGTAACTGCCCAGTGCCATCCTCAGCAACATTACCAGCCAACTGGAAACACATAAAAGTCAGCGTTGCTGAGTGAGTTCTAGTTTTATAAAAAAATACTTTTCTTTCGTTTACAACCATTCTTTCTTTACTTTCATACGCGATCATACAACATACGTACACATAGATAATATTATTATTATCTTCCATCGTCATTCGTTGACTTCCGTTCATTCATCATCGTACGTCATCTTTATCATTCGTTATCTTCCTTACCGTACTATACGTACATTCATTAACTTCCGATGACATGTACTGTACTCGAACATTGTGCACGAAGCTGACCCTAGGGCCTGGGACAAGTACCCTTATCATTATCATTCATCTTTCATTCCAGACCATTGCCATGTGCTATACCCTGAACATTGTGCACGAAGCTGGTTACTGGGCCTGAGGTCTATCATAGATCTCGAACATTATGCACGAAGCTGACTCCAGTACCTAGGGCAAGCGGCAAGGGTCCCATACATATGGTCAATCAAAAAGATTAGACCCCTAGTGTGCATCCTTCTGGGGTAGCTAACCCGCACACAGTTGAGCTAACACCCTTCATTGGGTGTGAACCTCCATACATTGCTTGCAAGACTTTTCATTACATCATTCATTAATGCATGCATTCTTTCATTCTTTATGTTCCCCTTTTCATTCATCATTGCTTTCCGCTTTACGTTACATAATACTTTTCGTTCATTTCATACACATAACACGTAAGTCATGGAATAAGACATAATAGGAACATAAGATCAACATAACACATTCATACATAGCATCACATAAACGTCACATACCCCATCACACATCATCATACATTCATCATAAAAACACAACCGACCCTCCGCGAGACAGCGGGGGTTAGGGGGCGGCAGCCCCTAACAACGGGGTCCTAGGGGCAGCAGCCCCTAGTGGGGTCCAAGGGGCAACACCCCAGGCTGGGGCCGGGGTGCCAGGTCAGCGTGAAATTTTTTATTTTTAAACATTTATATGGCACATTTCCTAATGGAAAAATCGATCTTCCTGTTAAAACCTTTTAAATTCTTGGACATTTAAAACATATATTCAGTATGCATTTCCAGCCCCAAACAAGTTTAAAACCTTTAAAATAGGGGATCTAGAACTCACCTGGACTCAGTGAGTAGCTTCTCAATCTAGCTTTCTAAGCAAGGGTCGTACTACACAGCCTGCAGATAAGTTAACACTCAAAGGGGTTAATTTTTGCCTAAT
>CM046438.1:30746389-30760645 GCA_025506505.1 Flaveria sonorensis
GCTCAAATATGATAACAATAGACTTCCAGCATACACAGAATTGCAATATCAGTATTTCACTATTAGGGTTTGCAAACTTGCTTACAATGAGTGAAACTTTCAATATATAAGCAGACTATAGTTTCTTTGGACAACGAAACTGTCTAGACCATAACCTAGTTTCACCCGGCAATGAAATACAGTTTCGCCGGGTGAACTAGATCAGCTGACTACGAGTGAAACTAAGTTTCGCTCATAGTTTCGCTAGGCACAAAACTTACAAAATACAAATACAAACTAAGTAAACTAACATTTAACCTATTACATTAATAAACAAAATAAACACAATAACAATGGTGAGTCCAACCTATACTAGATCATCAATACTCCCCCTAGGTTGGACCTCACTCGCTTGATCTTCTAATTCAGCTCCGGTTCTTTCTTTAACAATTTGAACTTCTTCTGCAGCTTTAATAGATGTTTCCTTTTAAGCCCTAGCAGTACTCACTTCCTCTTCTCGTGCACAGGCCTTTTCGAATTTCTTTGTCAATTCCAGCACGTCCATCCTCAATTTGTCAGCTTGATGTACTTTCTCTGTAAGCTCCCTGATTTCAGCCCTAACTCCCCGATCTTTATTTGCAACCCTCATGAAGAGGCTTGCTTCAGTCCTTGTTTCAGCTCTGGCTCCAACTTTTATGTGGTTCTTATAGAAAACCACCAAGTCCTCATCACAAAATGAAAATACTTCCATAGGATCAAATAATTTGATTTCTACTCCATCCTTCACTCTAATCACTGCTTCTCCCATATTGCTGTCATAAAACCATTTTTCAAACTTTTGCAATCTTAGGAGATATGGATTGGGTACGATCACTCTATTCATTGTCTTTGCTGGTTTCAGCTTCAATACAATTTTTCCCTTTCCGGTCACCCAATCCATGTCCTTCTTGGATCTCCTTCTCTCAGTCTTTATATATCCAAATGACTCAAAATTATCATTCAGCCCCCTTTTAATTTCGTGCTCCAGCAGTGTAGCTCTCTCACTTAAGTTTGAATCCAGCAGTGGAATCTCAGCTAATCTTCTTAAATCCCATCTTGGCAAGGTCTTGAATCCTTCCTCTTATGTAAGTATGAGATCTCCCTTTCTCTTCTCTTGATCATAAACATTTTCAACTCACTGTTGTATTTCTAGCTAATTATCTTCTTATCAGATTCCTTTTGGCTTGGTTCTTGAATGTTTTGAAATAAATGAGTCAGCTGTTCTGGTTCTTTCTCTTTAATGAATCAATCCTCCTTGTCCATCTCTATTATATCTCCTTCAGTTCAGCTTTTCTGAGCCACATATGTCAATGGTTGCTCGTCTACCTCATTGTATCCGGGCTCAGAGTCATAATCCACCAATTGCTCCTCAATCTCCTCTTCTTCATCTATCAAATTCAACTCAACTTCCTTCCTACCTGCTCTATCTCCTTCTTTCTAAACACTTCATCACTGGTCAAATTAGCATTTATATCAAATGCCATGTCTACTATGACAACTCAAGTTTTCTGGTTAACGTCATTTCCATTATGCAACCTCTCCGCTATTTTATGAATTAGTCAATTTTACTATCAAGTGTTAATGGTGGTTATTATGATTATTATTAATAATTATCTATAAACTAACTAGAACTTAATTTACTCGAAATACACACTATGTAAACTTGAGGGACTAAATTTGGCAACTTGCAAAACATGAATTCCTTTAATCACCCAACCCTCCCATAACCAACCCCTCATCCCGTTCACTTCTTCGACAACGCTAGAAACCTCGACGACAACACCTTTTCCTCTCGGCAACACCCATACGCAGCCCCACGTCGGTTACTCAACTCCGACAACCCTCTCCATGGTCGAGCAGTACCACAGCCAAACAACTTCCCCCACCTTTGATCGCAAACATTTGAAGAACCAATTGTATCTGCAGCCATGAATGGTAGTCAAAATAGCCTCATACCTCGTTCGGTATGATCCCTCGATCTTTAATCATGTTCGTATTGTTACGGTTTCGAGTTTTGGTTACGGTTTCGATTTGCTACTACGGGTTGTTTGATCTTGTGTTTTACGTGTATGTTTTTGTTGCGTGTATGTGTGTGTGTGTGTTAAGCAGTTCTTCTTCGAGGCATATATATATATGTTTATACACGTGTATGTATGATCTGGGTAGTCGGTTGTGTTGTTGCCATTATATGCGTTCTTGGTTGTATATATGTATGTATATGTAGCTGTGTGTGCTTTTACATGTTATGATGGTGATCATGGTAGTTCTAGAATGTGTTGTTTATGTATATATCAATAGATTACAAGTTGTTGTGGTTGTTGCTTTGTGTGTGTGTGTTCTACGTTAATTGAATGTGTGGGTGTGTGTATTATGACGTGTGCATGAGTACGGTTGTAATGTGTGAGGGCTGTTATGGTTTGGTGATGTAGTGGTAGATGATTTCATAGGATGTGCCATATATATATATAACGTATATATTTACATGTATAGGTTTTGTGTGTGTTCTTGTGTGATGACCGTGCGCGTGTGGGCATGTATTTGGGTGTGTGTTATGCATTTTTGTGTGTGTAGGTAATTATGAATTGTAACCATTTTAATGATGATGTATATATGGTCGTATGTATATCTGCGATGTTATGTGTGTGCACTTGTGGGTATAGTGGTTGCATGGGTCAATAATGTGTTTGTATATAGTTTTTGCAGGTGATTTACTTGATTCTAGCATGCATATTTATATATATAAATACGCGTATATATATTTTTGGTTATCATGTGGCCGTGTGTTCTGTTGGGTGGGTACTCAATTATGTACGTGTGGATGTTTTAGATGCATTAGTATTCATGGTGTGCTGTTAATGAATGGTGTATGATGATCCATAGTCATGGTTAGTGTGTGTGTGCAACATATTTAAGATTTGTTGGCTATGTGTGCGTGTTATATATTTATATGGGTGTATGAGTTTATATGTATAAATCTTAAGTGTTTAACGTATGGGTTTAATATAAGAGTCTTATAATTAAAAACATAGATAGAGAGTACTTTTATGTATAATCTGAAGTATGCTTGAATAATTGAACTTTATGCTTGTACAAGTTGTGAATGATTGAGCTTGTCTAGGTATGGGGGGATCCAATTGCTAACCTGCACCGTAACCAGGTCGTGAAACGCAAAACCGTATAGTATGATTAATTAAAGTTAATATATATTAACTAAGTATTAAATGCAAATTCAGGTGTTCGGGTTAATTAAACTATTGTTCTCATCATTATTACTTGTTATGTGCATCCAAGGTGAGGTTACAACCCACATTCATACTATACTCTCTTTTGGGGGAGAGAACATGCTGATTTTCATAAATTGTATGGCACATTAGATTGGTAATACTGTATATATTGGTTTACTATTATGATACCACTACGCCCCATTTGGATCGTTAATATGGTATTAGCGAGGTGATTGTTAGTAGATCTACTGGGTTTGACAAAGCCCGCCCGGGCTAGTCGCGCTAGCTTGACTGGAGATCAAACGGGTGAATGGTTAGCCTGTTTACTGTGCTGTGGTCTGGTATCCACAACTGGGGCATTCATTACATTATAACTGTCAGTTCGGTCGCAAAATTCATACACATAGTGACTTGTTGTAGGCTAGCTACCTACTTATATGCTTTTATTATTAAATATGGATTTCATTACTAAACTTATTGTTTTCTGTTAAACCTGTGAACTCACCAACCTTGTGTTGACACTATAGCATGTTTCTTTCAGGTTCTTAAGGTGCGCACAATTTAGGATCATCACATACTGCATTCATCAATGTTAGGTCAAATGAAACATTTACATTTTCTATGAACTATATTTTATTTGATTTGCGTGTGTCTGTGCCATTTGATTTACAAATTATTACACTTCCACAATTACTTAAATGTTTACATATTTAACTCGATTTTTGGGAAACTCTACTGATAATGAGCAAACATGTTTTGTAATCGATGTGTCGGTTGGTGTAACTAATGGCTGAGATCCTGGTATGTCACAAGCCTAATGGTAATACCCTGTTTGTGAAAATTGAGGGTGTGACATCTACAAATCCAGCCTATACAACCTTAGTCTCATCTCCTACAACACCTTCTTTCACACCTCCTGCTTCAGTATCAATATCTTCAGCTCCAACCCTTTCTCTATTGACTTCAGACTCACTAACAGTCCTCACATCAGCACCTGAGCTACCAAAACTAGAACCACCAGCACCACTACCACTAGCACCAACTCCTGCTCCACTTGTGCCCTCTCCTACCCTAGTTGAACTACCCACCTTTAGAAATGAGTACTTTGATGTATCAGTGAGATCATCTAATTCAGCTTGAGTTAACCGATTGGGCAGACTAGCATTGGCTTTCAGCTCGTTTGCTTCCTTGAGTAGCCTCTTTATCAAATCCTATTGATCTATCATCAGACTCTTCATGCTTTCCATCACCTTATCTTTCTCTTTTTCTCTTAGTTCTTGATTTACCAACTTGGTTTTTATCATTCCCAATTCATTTGCCAAAGATGCATTCAGATTTCTAATAACATCTTGGTCTAGCTCTGATCTAGCATCTCCTCTTTTAGGAGTTTCAGAAAATGCTTGTTGCTTGTGCTTTGTTCTCTTTTTAGTAACATTTGCTGGCTCTCCCTGATCTGCCTTCTTCTTTGATCGTTTCTCCTTTTCCACCCTCAGTTTTTCTTCAACTTCATCAATCTCATCTTCCAAATTGTACTCCTTTTCTTTGGTATACCTTTTCCTTTTCTTGATAGCTTTAGCTTGTTTTTCTTGATTTTCTTTAGCATTCTTGTTTTCAGTCTCAATCAATCTCCTAATGTAATTCCACCTCTCGGCTGGGTACATGTTTTCTCAAAGATATGTGATCTTCCCACTAAAGTCATGTCTTACAGCTAAGCAGTCTGCAAATATCTTGGTATTCATCTGAACCAGTCTCTTTATTTCTCCATGTCTAGGCACATTTAGAATCAGATCATTTATCAACTTCTGCACGAATCTTGGATATAACAGCCATTTATTCTTCTTTAGTGCCATTATGTTTTCAGACAGGCAATCAAATATTAGTTTGGCAATGTTTGCCTTCTGTCCTCTACAAAACACAATCATGGCCTTAACCCAATCTAAGTTTAGCCCATCAGACCCTCCTTTTCTATGATCCAGACAGATGATAAACACGTGTGCTATGTATCTCTATTCCTTAGAAAGAATGGACTTCTTGATCTCTTTTCTGGTGCCAAAAGAAGGTCCTTCATAACCAATGCTTCTGAATGCATCTAACACCTATGCCTCAGATAGCATAACTTCATCTCTTCAGTCATTATCAAGCCTCAATACCCTAGCTATAGTCTCCACAGTAATGGCTATGTCATTGCCATGAACTTTAGCTATAATTCGATATGGATTAGACCCGGGGTCATACTCAGCAGTTCTCCAAAATTTTTGATGTGTAGATCATATATAGTGGGCGTATGAGATATGGCATAGAATATAAGGGACTCTTTCAACCATTTGATGTAGTCTCTAAAACTAGTGGCCTTTGGGTTGCCATCATCCAGTAATGCTATTAAATTATTCCTCTCGTCACACTTTAAATTTGCCATCTAAACTGGAAAATAAACAGAAGTGGGTTAGTTAATATATTGATATAAGAATTAACAATCAAATGAAACAAAACATAAGAAAATTAGAAAGTTCAACAGTTTCGTTGTTGTCAAAACTGTAGTTTCGCACTGGCAAAGTACAACAGTTTCGTTGCTCTCGAAACTGTAGTTTCGCACAGGCAGAGTACAATAGTTTCACTCTTGTCAAAACTGTAGTTTCGCACAGGCAGAGTACAACAGTTTCGCTGCTGTCGAAACTATAGTTTCGCACAAGCAAAGTTTAACAGTTTCTCTGCTGTCGAAACTATAGTTTCGTACAAGCGAAAGTATAGATTCGTTGTTACTCAGACACAAAATTATGTGTCCGAGCAATTCTAAAGTTTCGCTGATGACAAAATTATAGTTTCATAGTAGAGAAATTATACATTCGCTGTGACTCAGACACAAAATCATGTGCTCGAGCGAATCTGTAGTTTCGCTGAAACTATCCTGGCGAAAATGTCAAGTACGCATGGACAGCATGACTAGACAGTTTCGCTCGAAAAGTTGAAGTGTTGTTCAGTTTTGCTGGTTACACTCGTAGTTCGCTGAACAAATCAGCAAACACTCTGACCCAGTGAATCAATCTGAAACTATCCTGGAGAAAATGTCAATTATATCAGTTATTATCGCGATTAATGTTGTGGAATGGGTTCGAAACACCCACCTATGAACATATAAGCACACTCGACAAAATCAACACAGAATGGTTTCAATTTAATCTACAAGGAAACTAGGCTCAGTTTCATCACGAGAAAGTGAGAAACTGATCCCACTTTGTCCTATATATATTACCTAGTTTCGCTGCGTAAAATCATATTACTCAGAATTGAGCGAATGTGCTGGCGAATCTATAGATTCGCTTAGTGAAACTGTCAGCAAAACTAAGTTTCGCTGGAGCCTAACACTTAATAATTTTGAAATTTAAAAAAAAAAAATTTAGAATGATTTTTTAAGCTTTCACGAAAAACATCATCGCCCCACAAAACCAACACAAAAACAAAAACTAAGAGAAAAATAAAATAAGATAATAGAATAAAATAGAATAAAATAGAATAAGAAACAAGATAAAATTAAGAATTTTGGTTTAATTTTAGAAACTCTAATGACTTGGTCCCTACAGACATTCGGCAAAGGACTTATCCCGTCCTTATGATTTATTGAGCAATATGATTACTCTGCTTGATTTTCTTTTGGGATTTCAACAATAATCTTGATTTAAGAATCACCATGCCTTTATTTTGGAAAACCGATGATGAGAGCTCCAGGTCTATACTTACGTATAACAGAGGAGATGATCATCTGAACTTGCTGATGAGAGCTTCAGGTCTATACTCACATATAACAGAGAAGATCATCAAAACATGCTAATGAGAGCTCTAGGTCAATACTCACGTATAACAGAGGAGATTATCACTCCAGCTCAATGTTCATATATAGCAGAGGAGATAAGCACGAGATATACTTCTGAAGAGCTAACGAGAAGATTCAATCCAGAGACTTTTTCAAAGAGCTAGACTAGAAGCACTAATTGTACTAACTAGAAGCATCATTCAGAACTTGGTGATAGGGAGATTTTGAGAATTTTTTTTTGTAGATCAAGGCAGAGATTTGAAACTCTCAACCCGTTTTTGACAAGGACTTGTAACTTTGTGCGGGCCAAAATGTCAAGAGGATAATCCTTATCACCGAGTTCTTAAACTTTAATTTAGCTACACAATCACTGTTTACATCGTTTTCGGGCTGAGCCTATCATGCATATCCCAACACAAGGCTGTTGACCTCCTTCAAACTTCTTTTTCCTAGGGTTCCTGAAAAGACAAAATTGAAAAACTTAAGAGTTAATATTTATTCTCCCCCAAAATTTCTTTTTAACTGCCATGTAAGAGAAATATCTGTTTTTCATATTTTGTTAAAGATCAAAGAAGTGAAGAAATATGGGACACATAAGTTTTTCAGAAAGAGTTTATTAAAAATAGAAAATGAACAAAAAGTGATTTACAGTGTTTACACAATTTGTTATGAAAAGAGTTTTCAAAAGATATTAAACCCAACATTAAGATCAATTCATAAAAACAAGGTTTATCAAATGTTTTAATGAAAAGATCTGCTCTTTGATTCTTTGTGTCAATTGGAATAATATCAATGAAACCCTTTTCCTGAGCATCCCGGATTGCATGAATCCTTATTTCAATGTGTTTGGTACGAGTATAATGAATTGGATTTTTGGCGATTCCGATAGCAGCTTCATTATCACAAAAGAGTGGTGTATGAAGAAAATTGATTCCGTAATCCATCATCTGATGTTGTATCCAAAGCACCTGGCAGCACCAACTTGATGCAGCAACATATTCAGCCTCTCCTGTAGATAGAGATACTGTTGTTTGCTTCATGCTTTACCATGAAACAAGACAATCCCCAAGATATTAACATCCGCCAGTGACGGATTTCCTGTTGATCCTGCAACCACCGTGATCACTATCAGAATAAGCATGTAAATCAAAGTTCCCTCCTTTTGGATAACAAAGACCCAAACGAGAAGAACCCTTTAATTAATGAAAGATACGTTTAACATGTTTTCATGTGATTCTTTTGGGTTGACTTGAAAACAGGCATAGTAGAACATGGCGAATGTAATATCTGGACGGCTAGCTGTGAGATACGTGAGAGATCTGATCATAGAACGATAGCGATGAGCATCCAAGGTTTTCCTATTATCATCTAGAGTTAAGCATGTTTGAGAAGTGAATGAAGTAAGTTATGGAAAAGCATCATCTATCTTGAACTTCTTGAGAATCTCTTGAATGTACTTTTCTTGGTGAATAAGAATACCATCAGGATTTTGTTCAACCTGCAACCCTAAGAAAAAGCACATCTCCTCCATCATGCTCATTTCAAAGCGATCCTTCATCATTTCTTCAAATTCTCTTCACAGATTCTCGTTTGTAGACCCAAGAATAATATCATCAACATACACTTGAACAATCAACATCTCACCATCAACCTCCTCTTGAATAATGTCATATCTATAGTTCCACGAGAGAAACCTTTGCTGAGTAGATATTGTGTTAGTGTTTCATACCAGATACGAGGAGCTTGATGTAATCCATATAAAGATTTATCAAGTTTATATACTTTCTCTGGAAAATCTGGATCCTCGAAACCTAGTGGCTGACAAAAATAAATCTCCTCATCAATGTTTCCATATAGAAATGCACACTTCATGTCCATCTGAAAGACTTTAAAGTTCTTGTGAGCAGCATGAGCAAGAAAAATTCTAATGGCTTTAATGCGGGCAACTGGAGTAAACATATCAGTGTAGTCAATTCCCTCTTCCTGAGCAAATCCCTGAACAACCAGTCTTGTCTTGTTTCTTACTACCACTCCTCGATCATCTGGCTAGTTCCTGAACACCCATTTGGTGCCGATGGGATATTTGTTTGGAGGAAGATCAACTAACTCCCAAACTTTCAACTTCCTGAACTGTTGAAGCTCCAACTGCATAGATATTTTGGGAACAATTTGAGATAAGAAACATGTATAGAGATATTCATTTATTAATCCAGATTGACTTCGAGTCCTCACACCATATGTAATGGAACCAATTATGTAATCATGTGGATGATCTTTTAAGGTTTTGAAGTTGGTGTTAACGGTTAATGGATTGGATTGAGATGAAGATGTGGTTTGTGATGGTTGTGAAGCGGAAATTGGTTATGATGGAGGAATTGTTTGTGGTGGAGGTGTAGGAGGTTTAGGTGGAGCATCAAATGGAGGTGGAGATGGAGGGTCAATTGGAAGTTATGGAAGAGGTTCAATGGAGGAATGATTTGCATATTGGTTTAAGGAACGACATCATCATCAAATACTGGAAGATTGAATGATTTGAAGATAGTGTTGGAGTCATAAAACCATTCCGGGTCTGACCCCATGTTTGGTGAATTAGACTCCTGCAAATCAACATAAAAGGATTCTTGCACAATACGCATTCTTTTGTTGTACACTCGATATGCCTTTTGTGAGGTAGAATAGCCAATAAAGAAACATTCATTAGAGACTGCACCAAACTTTGACTTCTGTGCTTGAGTGTTCAGCAAAGTACATGAGTAACCAAATGGATGAAAGAAGTCAATCAAGGGTTTCCTTTTAGGAAGAAGCTCATAAGGAGTGTTCATCTTGTCTTTCATAATAAGAACCCTGTTTAGTACATAGGATACATAGTTGACTGCTTCTGCCCAGAAAATGATTGGAAGCTTTGACTCAATCAGCATAGTTCTTCCTGCTTCAATAAGGGTCCGATTCTTCCTTTCAGCAACACCATTTTGTTGAGGTGTCCTAGCAGCACTAAACTATTTAAGAATCCCTTTGCTTGCACAAAATGAGTCAAAGATATGATTTCTGAATTTAGTTCCATTGTCACTTCTGATTGCCATAACCTTCCTTTTGTTGATGGTTTCAATTGAGAGGATCAGCTTCTGTAGCTCTTCTGTAATGTCTCCCTTGTGTGCTAAAAATCTTACCCAAGAGTATCTTGAGTAATCATCTGTAACAACCAAATAATAAGATTTCTTAGCAATAGATTTAACACTAATAGGACCAAATAAGTCGGTATGTAACAATTCAAGGGGTTTTAAATTGTGTTTTCAAGCTTGAGCTTGTGTGGCCTTTTGTGCTGTTTTCCTTGAGCACAAGCCATGCATTTTTATACCACTAAAAAATCTTTAAGTGGTAGCCCTCTCACAAGATTGTTCTTAACCAACTTATTTATATTTTTAAAATTAACATGTCCTAATCGTCTATGCCACAAAAAGGACTCAGAAGTTGAAGCTTTTGACAAGAGACATGTCACTGTGGAGGTGGATTCTTTTGATCCCATATCCAGCAGGTAAGTGTTATTCTTTCTTGGAGCACACATGATCACTAAATATTCTAGGATAATAAACTCTGGTTTGAGAAACAAGCGTTCATTTGACATAAACAGCACTAGAATGACAGATTTTTGATACACTCAATAGATTGAATGCCAGCTCTGGGACATAGTTCACTTTCTCCAGAGTTAGGGAACAATTTGAGACTTCTCCCTGACCAATCATCTTTCAACCCTTCTTGTCTCTAGCAAATGCAACATATCTTCATTTATTATGCGATAATTTGTTAGTAGGTCCTTCAACCCGGTCATATGCCTTGAACATCCACTATCAACGTGCCAGAAGCTATTGATAGCTTTTCTGGAATAATCCTGGCATTTGAACAAAAAATATTAAGATTTGGAAATTGGACCCATGTCGTGACTAACTTAGGTCTTGAAACAGATGATTTTTTATAGAAAAAATTATTTACAAAATAGTTAATCTACTTCCTAAAGAACTAATATTTATATTTCTCAGAACTATTATTTAAAAATGAGTTAATCTACTTCCTAAAGAACTATTATTAATTACATGATCATCCTTTCCACATCTAAAACACTGAAATTTTTTAACCTTTCTTCTTACATTTTGAGACAGGAGCTTGATCTATTAATATCTCTTCCTCATATTCAGACATGTGTAAATCAAAATCGCTATAAGAGTCATATGATTCTTTTGATTTTTCTTTAGTATCCTTAATTTTAGCAGGTTCTGATTCATTTACATTAATATGACTGACACATGAGGAAATTATCTCCTTCTCTTTAGGTTTAGAAATCCGAATAGGTGTAAAAGATGGAATTGGATGAGAGAATAACTTTTCAAAACAATTTGATTTTGTTTGAATGTTTGAAGCTTTACTAGAACAAGCAACATTTCTATTAACACAAGCATTTGAAAGATCATGATTTGATTCTAAACACTTGAAGATGAACAAGCTGGGCCAGAGCTAGAACTACACATGCCATTGTCTGTAATAGACTTTTAGGAAACAAATCTACTTACACTATTATCTATTGAAGACTTTTTGGAATCAGAAATGCTAATACTAGAGCTACCCAGACCACCACTTGCACCATAATCATACTCCTCGCGAATCTCCTTATGATTTACTCCTTCTAAACCCGCATACAAATGTTAGTATCTTTCTGAATTAATCATTAGTTGGACGAGGTGTAGGAATAGGAGAATAACAAAAGTACTCGGAGGAGGATAAACATGAGTGGTTTCTTCGCTTCCCAAACTAGCCTTAATTCTAGCCCCCCGTTGTTTCTTGCAAAGATCCTCATGTTACTTCCCAGAGATTGTCCATTTTTTCAAGTTTGGTTTTTAATTTGCTTGTTTCAAATTCAGCAAGTGCCACACGTCTGTTAACGCATTTATTTCAACATTTCTTTCCAAAAGATTTCTTTTTAAATGCTCATGTTTCTTTAAAGCTTCATTTAACTTGACAAATATTTGACTCATTTGTTTTAAGTTTTTTGTTAATTCTTTTAATTCCTTTTCATTTTCTAACAATAACCTGTTTGCTTTATAAATCCCCAATAAACGAATTTTGCAGGAAGGACAACGCATGTCTTGGATTACCTTATAAGGAAGTCCCATAACTACTTTTTCAATAGCTAGGGATTTTTCGCATTGAGAGACGGGAGTGTTCTTTTTGTATTCTTCCTCCTCTATGGCTTTCTTCTTGCTTCCTCAGCTTGATCATAAATCTCCTGCTTTACCTCACTTGATTTTCCTTCTTGTTGCTTCCCAACCTCAGCATCTTCACAAACTATCACCGTTTTCCTATCAGCTTCATAACAACCTTTTTCTTCATGAACCTCACCACTCTTTATCTCTTGAGCTTGAACCTGCTTCATAACAACTTTTCCTTCATGAACTCACCACTCTTTATCTCTTGAGCTTGAACCTGCTACATGCCCTTCACAACTGCTTCATCTTGTACTTCACACCTGAACTCTTTGAAGGGATCAAAATCTTCACCTGAATCCATATCACTATCCATCACCTTAGCCACCAGAGCATGATTAATCTCTTCTTAGTTTCTTGATTTCAGCACTCCAATCAATGTTTGTGATCAGTGCTGTTTCCTTCTTTGGCTTGGCTTCTTCTTTGTCAGTGATAAGGATGACCTTTGAAGTTCCAGAGGTTCCCGGTTCAGTGATGATTGGATATGGACATTCTCTTTTGAAGTGGCCTAATTGTTTACAGTTGAAACATCTCAATTTGGACTTATCATATCCAAGTTTTGATTTTGATTTTGATTGCCAAAGTTTTTCCTGCCTGTTCTTTTCATAAACCTTCTTGCACGTACTTGAGCATTGCCATCTGCCATTGGATATTAGTTTTTCCTAGTCATCAGGGTCCACCTGATACATATCCTCCATGGTCATTCCTTTTCCTTTCAACTCCCCCACAACTAAAGCTTCATAACTGTGTACAAACATTCCAAACAGTGCCACTGTGTCTGATGGAACTTGAGTAGTGACTGATGCCTTTGAGCTTGAACCAACACTTGATAGTCCACTACTAGACTTGTTTAACACGCCATATCCAGAAGACCCACCATAAGCTGCACCATACATTGAAGAGTTTGTAGCGGATGAAACAATGCAAGATTTTGTGGATAAACTATAGGTAGCACCATTGATTGATTGTATTCTCTCCTTTTCATGTCCAAATCAAATGACTTTAGTGTGTTGATCATATCCATATGTTATAATCAGCAAAGTTTCTTTCTGCTTCAACAGTCTGACTTGCAAACTCCATTGCGATGGAAGAGAGTCCAAGAGTTTTGTGACTTGTTCATGATTACCCAACTGTTCATCATATTTCTTTATGTTGCTTGAATAGATAGAAATCGGTTGGTAAGATCCGTAAGGCTTCATTTTTGGGTCCAACAAATGAATTAAACTCCTTTTCAGCATGGGCTTTCTTGTCTTTTTTCAACTCTTCATTACCATCATAAAACTCACACAAAGAATCATACAAGGATTTTGCATTCTTGTGTTGGCAAAACGGTTGTAGATGCCTTGAGATAAACATAGAGTTAAAGCCCCGAATGCTTTCTGATCACGGTCGATTAACTTAAGGTCTCTTTCTGTGAAGGTTGATGTATCAGTGTTTGGTGAGGTAGTTTGACCAACAGTGACGGTAGGAGTAGGTGGACCATTGACGATTTATTCCCACTGGTTGTGATTGGTGTAGTAGAAGAATGCTTTCAAACAACGTTTTCAATCTTCAAAATTGTCACCAATGATAAGCCTCGATGGCCTATTGGGTGCTACACTTTCCAAGTCAGAAAGGGTGATATTGGTTGTTGTCATTTTCAAAACAGAAGGTAATTTCGCTAAACACCTTAATTTCACTGGATATCTCTAATTTCGCTGCTACTTTCGCTGGCACTTTCGTTGCTACTTTTGCTGGCAGATTCGAAAGCAGTTCGCTTGAACAGATGAGTGCTGGGAAAATCTAGTTTTGGCAACATATTCGCTGAAACTAGTAGAATTTTCATTCTGAGGACAATTTCGGCAGCACTTTCACTTGTTTTGGCAATCAAAAGAGGTGACCTTTCTTTCAAAATGAGGTACTTTCGCTGAGTAACAAAGATCATTTCCAAGATCACGAATTTGGTAGTTTTACT
>CM046438.1:30760745-30956814 GCA_025506505.1 Flaveria sonorensis
TTTCTAATTTTTTTATGAGTTTCATGTCTTGCTCCAAAAGATTTGTAACTAGCGCTTCCACTGTTTCCCTAGCCTAAAGATTCAATCTATGATTCTTCTAACAACTGAGGGAAGTAGTGTGGTGTTAGTATCCACAACCTCCTCCATTACCTCCTTCTCTAGTGACTCTTCAATCTGGATTTTCATCAAAGCACATCACATTTATGCTAAGGTAGTGGAGTCGTTATTGATCTGAAAGTGGTGTTGTGATAAACTTTCATCGATGCTAGACAACATCACTTCGAATCAAGGATCTTTCCTCCTCCTCAGATTGATAAGAATGTTGAAATTGCTTAACATTTTGGATATCAACATTTCTTGTTTTTGATAAGGAACTGACATTGATTCTGATCATAACTTGAAGATATTTGAGTGGTTTGAGCATCCATTAGAGTCTCCTTGATTATGCCTATTACATCCACGTATGTTGCTGACAGTATTCTTGACGATAGTCATTATGATCTTCCTTATAACTTGAGTCTGGTATCGTCTTTGGTTTCATAATTGTTGCAATACAAATCTTGCTCAAAGTTGTAGTTCAACTCTGACTGATAATATCCTTCATAATATGGAGAAGATGCCTCATAGTATGGATAAAATGATGGTACATCATCATAATAAACATCCAACATATATAATTTTCTTCTCGCATCCTCACACTTTTGCAAGTACTTTGGTCAATCATCTTGTGTGTGAACTGGACTCTTGCAACCAGTACATGAATAATAAACTTGGTTTATGGTTAGTTTAACTACTTGAGAGTACCTGCAAGACATAAAACACCTAGCATAGTATAGCACAAAACAAAAAAAAATTAAAAAAATAAAACAAAAAATACAAAAATAACACTTTGAAAACTAATTCCTTGGCAACGACGCCATTTTTTGATCTGGTTGTCGAGACTCGATCAAAAACAAGTTAATATATCGGTCTTAGCTACCTTTATTGCGTAAGGGTAAGTAAGGTCGTCTCCACAGGGAATATGTAGAAAGTGTTTAACAATATGACTCAATTAACTTAAAGACACTAACTTTAATATTAAAAATTGGAACTTCGGATGAAATTAGCAACACAATTGTAAAAAGCAACAAACTTTAAAATGAATTTGATTAAATAATAAGAAATAATCACTTTCAGGTTTCCAATTCCACAAGATCCACAACTGATACTTTTAAATTAGGGTTTGTAAGAAACAATATGTCAAGATCTTAGCTTTTGATTACCAATTCACCTATATCACGTTGTTTACTTTTCTTAATGAGCTCACGATGCAAGGAAACCGAAAACTGATAATCGAGCACACAACTCTATTTATAAGTAAACCTTTTAAATCAATCAAAACATAAAAATTCATTCAATCAATAAATGTTCATTACAAAAAAAAACTAATCATAACATACCACTTGTTTCACTTAACACGAATTGTACTCCTGAAAGCAATCACGAATGAACTAGCCGCTCATGGTATTCATCGGAACTCCAATCTTGATTTGATAATGTTTGTATGATTTGGGATGAATGAGAAGGCTTGATATCACCACAAATCAGATTAGAATCGTCAAGAATTAAGCTGGGAAATTTCTCTTTGAATTAGGGTTGGATTGTATTTAAACAACTTGAAATTCTACAAAATCCGGAGTTTTGTTGGTGACCGGCGTATGATACGCCAACCCTGGGCGTATCATACGCCCATATCAGTATCCATACGCCCAACTTTCTGTACTTTTTTCCAAATACGCCCACTGATACACCACCAATACGCCCATACCCGGCGTATCATATGTCGGTATGCCTAATTTGTACCTTTTTGTAACTTTTGATATTTACATCTTCAATCCTTGTAGTTTCATGTTTCGCTCCTTATTCTCCAAAATAAGCTTCCTTTAGCTCCAAACACTTACAAATTAAAACACAAACAACTTGAATTATTCCACCATAATCATGATGCAAAATCACGCATTTAGATCAAATAAACACTGAATTATTGACTTGTGATCAAAAGTCCACTGTTGGCTTTTCAGGGTAGAAATAGCCCTGGTCCCAAAAATGTTAGAGCTCATTACTCAAGATGACAACTTGGCAGCACTAGCCAATGTTGAGTCCACACCTTCTACATCTGGACCACCCACACAGCCACAAATAACCATCACCTACAAAAGAAAATCAAAATGAACCCCTGTTCAGTCTACTCAGGTTAAGCAGGCCCTCATATCACCACCCATGCAGGAAGAAGTGGAAACAAGAGCTCCCACTTCTCCTAAGAAGCAAACCACTCTAATCATTTCTTTGATCAGTGTTGAGGTTCCTCATGCTCAGCTTCATGAGCCCATTACCCCAGTCCTAAGCCTTCACTCTGAGTTTCAAAACTCTAGTGATCAACCTTTAAAGGAAAGCTACCATCCCCAACTGCTAAGTCTCAACCAACTAATCCCCAACCTAGACTTCTATGATGATGAGGATATGGGTTTAAGTGAGTTCCATGAGTCTCTCTTCTCCACCCCTGCTCAAGGAGAGATAAGTACTCCTGAATCTCCCATATCTAGCCCACATCATCTACCCACAAGTGAGATGGACCTCCCTAAACATGTTTAGGAGGCTCATATGGAAGAGTCTCTCACTTTTGCAAATGATTACATTATTAAGACCTCAACCATTGTAACCCAGCCCATTGACACTTCTTTTGAAGCTATTAGTGTGCAGGGGAAATCCAGCAGCCAAGAAACCTAAGCTGGTGGTGATGAAGAAGACTTTGGTCCTATTCTCTCATCCCCCCATGATTCTTCTGATGAAGATGAGGGGAGTATGCAACTAAAGATACAAAAACTATCAAAACTTTGCACCTATTTAGTTTCTAAGGTAAGTCACTTGGAATTCCAAGTGACTACCTTACAAAGAAAGGTCAGTGACCAGCAACTTGAGATCACCAATCTCAAGGGCAAGTTAGCTGAGAGACCTGTCAACCGAACTCAACCAGGTCCATAAGAATCTGTGGATGTGGTGGACCTAACCCTTAGCTACCTTTTACAAGATGGTGACGCTACCAAAAAGGGGAGAAAGTCCTACCTACAATCACAGAACCTACGAGTTCTACCCAGAGTATTGACATAGAGGATTCACCACCCTCACTTGCAATTGTCCATACTCAACAACCACCATAGGCTTATATTGATATGGATTCATTAATTCAAAGCCTGTTTGAGGAGGGTATTCCAAGAGAAATGTCTTCCCCATCCTACCCAACTGAAAATCAAATTGTGGGATGGAGGTATGATACGGATAGGAGAGCCCTGGTACTCTCTAGATCTCAGGGACAACAAGAAGTTTTTTCCAAAACCTAAGATACTATGAGAGCTTCTCTCTAGTTGACTTGCCACTTGCCAATCCAAGCAAATCCAGGCAAGCTATAAGGTTAGCTGAGAGAATTCAAGAAAGGATGCTTGAAGAGTTCAAGTAGAGATCCAAACTATATAGACATAGGCTAGCAGGCAAGACTGTTAGTCAACTGGATGCTGAGGTGGACCCTAAGATTAGCTTCGAATGGGAAACCTTGGCTGAAGGCCTAGTAGTTGAGCTTGTGAACCTTGAGAAAGGAACCACTTCAAGACCCATTACCCTCAGTGAGGTACCAGCTGGTGAAGGTGTCTCATAGCCTCTCTCTGGCCAGAGCTCAAGTGCAACACCAAGGAATGAAGGCCAAAGCTCTCTCCATCTTGAGTCATACATGCCAGTAAGTGACAAAGGGAAGAGAAAGATGACCTAAGAGGAGATTGAGGAGGAGAAGAGAGAGAGGAAGAGGAAGGCAATAGGAGAGAGTTCAAGTGGGACCCCTGCCTTTATGGATGCTGCTATCAGGTCTGCCCCCATACCAAGAACTGAAGAAGATGAGTTAAGGGCAACCAGGCTAAACTATCTAGGGTCTAGGAAATATAATGTTTATGAACTCATCTCCCTCGCCTTGGATGAACTGAATGAACTGGCTGACATGGAAGTGTCAAAGGAGAGGAGGGAAGCTGAGGATGCAAAATTGCTGCTCAAAATTAAAGAAGAAAAAAGGAGAAAAAGACTCTACAAAGCTCGTACCCTCTCCCCAGTTTAGGAAATCCCTGAGGCAGAGGCTGTGGCAACTGAGCAACAAACTCAGGTAGGTAGAGAACAACACAGGCAAAACATGATTACCTACCTAAGTGCCACAGGCCTTTATCAGGCAACAGACCATCCTATGAACATATTGAAATTGAATACCTCATGCAGCTTGAGCAAGATGTGCCAAAAGAGCAAAAGGCTGCTAAAAGGAAGATGAGGGAAGAGGCTGCAAAGTCAAGAGCCACCATCAGAGCCAATCAGAAGAAGTCTACTCATACATAAAAGATGGTGAGCTTCTTAAAGCTGTATGGATTCTCTAGAAGGAGACTTGGTCTAATGTCCTATCCACCATGGATGAGCACATTAGAGTGATCAAGTAGAAGATCAAAAGGGGTGAGCTAGTTGACTTTCATTCTCCACCAAGTCAGGCTGCACCTGAAGCTGAGGTCAAGGTTGAACCCCAAGAGATAACATAACCTGGACCTAGTGCTGCATTACAACCAGCTTCATCTTCTGATCCACAGCAGGGTCCTGAACCTTCTTTTTCTAAACCTGTGAAGGAAAAAGACCCAACTGAGACGGACAAACAAGAACCATCTGGTATTGCATGCCAGCCTTCTTAATTAAAGTACAGAAACGGAAGAGGATGGCCATTAGAAGGGATAAGAAAAATAATAAGAAGTACAAGGCATCCACCTTTGCACCTCAGGATGGGTCAGAACATCCTGAGGGTGCTCAAGAAGAGGCTGCTCAACAAAGTCCACTCATAGTAGAGCCACTTACTGCTGAGAGACCCATCGTGTCTTGGGTATTGCCACTAACCCAGACAGATGGTATGTCAAGAAGGGGTCAAGATATGTAATTCTGAAAAAACATACTTGACCTCCCTTTACATGAACTCTATGACATGAGAAATACTTTGAGAGTCTAAGGAATCCTGACCAGCTAATGATGAAGGTAATGGTCTTGATTCGGATAAGGATTGTCTACAGATGAAGATCAAGCTTCAAATATCTCCTTCAATTTTGGTAGCATGAGCCTAGGGGGAGTTTGTAAGGATCACACTTAGAGGCTGATGCAACCAAAGAGCTCTCAGCATGCACATGTGAAGTACAAGGAAGTTGCTTCAAAAGATTTGGTATAACTCAGTGAATTATACTAAGTATCAAATCTTCCGAAGCCAAAAGACCAAATCTTCCGAGGCCAAAGATGAAGTCTTCCGAAGCTTCAAAGACAAAGTTTTCCGAAGCCAAAGACTGATTTCTTTCGAAGACAGAGAAGAGATGCTTTTTCTGAATCATCTTTTGACAAAAGCTGAACAACTTTCCACTACCACTTCTAAAGACTCACCAACTTATATGTGTTGGTGAAAAGTCCTTACTTTTGTCAAACTATAGATTAAGGTCTTTTATCTGTAACTTTATACTCTTGTACTTTTATCCTTTTGTAATATATTAGGATGTAAGCTATGGCATGTCATAGTCACTAGTTAAAAGGCAATCTGCCTTTTGACTCTACATTGATCTTGTTGTCTAGATTAGTGTTTCCAACTGGCCTTCAAAGTAGGCTGGTGGTAGGATGTAGTATAAAGTATCTCAAGTACTTGTAACTTTAGAAGATAAGCCTTGTAACACTTAGTAAGAACTTGAGAGCAATATACAACATTCTTGAAAACCATATTATCTTGTTTTTATGCTTGTTCTTTATTAGTGTTCTTTGTTTCATCATAAAACTGGTTCCCTGTTTGATCTGTTAAGTGTTCTAACACTCTCCAAGCATTATGAAACTGTTGCATTGACCTCCTTTCAACGGTCCTGCAGAGCATCTCTGCCAGCTTTCCCCTCCTCAACAGCCAGCACTCGAGGATCGACACCACCCCAGCAGTAGCGAAAACTGATCTCTAGATAGACCTGTTCACTACGATCTTTCTCATTCTTTATTCGTGTTCATTACATACAGTTCAGGTATTTGGTTACAGTTACTGCATATGATTGTGTACGGGTTCAAGTGTTACAATAACTGGGTTCGAGTGCGCGTAAGCGTGTTCTGTTACCATTGTATGTATAGTGTAGTTCATGATGGTGATGTGTTTATGGATGTATGTATACATGCGATTATGTTTGTATGTGCGTATGTATGCTTTGCATGTGTGTGTGGTTGTGGGAGCTGTCCTGGAGGCGTGTGATATGGGTGTTCTTTTGTGAATCAATTTTCGGTGTGTGGGTGTTTGAGATTGGGCCATTCGGATTTGGTGGTATGCATCCTATAGGTTTCACGGATGTTGTGTGTTTTGACATGTGTGATATATGTGTTTGAGGGTTGTTGTTCATGTGTGGGCTATGAGTTCGAGATGCTTGTAATGAATGTGTTCATTATGGGTATAGTTGGGGTTAATGTGTCTCTGTTTCCCAAGGGTGGGACCGAGAATTGCATGGGGGTTATGGTTATATGTAGGGTTTTGTGCATGTGAATTGTTAAGTGGTGGTGATGTATGGTACATCATGTGGTAGAGTGTATAGTTGTGTTATGCATTATGAGTGCGTGCATGCATGCATTTGCATATGTACGTGGGTGTGGTATTGTGGGTGTGGGTAGTCTTTATATTATTATGTATTGCATATATAATGTATTATATGTGTGTGTAATGTATAATAGGCATTATATATGTGGGTTATGTATACAATATGGTCGTATGAATTCGTGTATATATAAATTACCTACAGCATATTACTTGTTTATCTTTATGCGTTATAATGAGTGGGCTTATAATATAAAGTTACTTGATAGAAATATTATAAGAGTGCCTATATGTAAGGTCTCATATAAGTGAGAATAATCGGGTTAAATACTTGTTTGAGTTGGGTATGACAGATGACCTACACCATAACCGAGCCATGATTGTGAAACCATACAGTTTTAATATTAATAATTAATATTAATAAACATTAAACGAAATCCACATGTTCAGGAAATCTAATTACCTGCTCTTTGCATTACTTTATTTGTTGTGCCATTCAAGGTGAGTTTATAGCCCCACTTTACTTATACACTTTTTGGGGAAGAGAAATATGTTTTTTTAAAACGTTTTTTTTATTAGATTAGTATTACTATATTATCACATGTTTACTAGTGTTGTACCAATTTAAGTTCTCACTTTCGAACCGTTAATTTATGTACTTTAGCAAGATAATTCTAAGTAGATTTACTAGGTTTGACACCCACCCGGGCTAGTGGTGCTAGTACGACTGCATGTCAAACGGGTTTTTAATTGACCTAATTTTTGTTGATGTGGTCTGGTAACCATAGCCAAGGCATACTTACATTTGTCAGCTTCAGTTGCAAACTTCCTACACTATGTAACATGATATGTAGACTAGCTATCTACTGATATTACTTTGTTTACTGGATCTACTATTTCTGACTTATTTATGTTTATCAAAACTTGTGAACTCATCAACCCTGTGTTACCACTTTAGCATGTTTCTTTCAGGTTCATAAGGTGTGCACGACTAGGAGCATTGTATCATTGCATCATTCAACTGGTTGATTTACAAAACAGTCAACATTAATTTTTGCAAGTTTATATTTAATTGGGTTGCGCATGTTTTGCGCTATTTGAATTTATAAATGTTTAACTGATTATGCTTCCGCAAATGTTTTCTAAAACTTATTATTAAAATATGTTTTGGGATTGTCTGATAATATTAAATGCTATGTTTTGTAATTACTATGTCGTTTGGTGTAACTATCCGCTAAGATCCTGTCATGTCATACGCCTAACGGTAAAACCCCATTTGTGGAAATTACGGGGGCGACAATATGGTATCAGAGCCACTCCTGTGCCGTTCGGGATGGTGGGACAAACCTCACCGGAGATGGTGAGTTCTCGGGCTCATCGGACGATGAGTCCAAAGGGGGGTGATTGTGACACCCTACATAAATCTCACATCGGTCGTGGACAGGAGAGATTTCTAGTTCAAAAGGGATTGTCTGATCTCTAATATCAGCAACACGTTCTCGGCGTATTGATTGTGGATGAGAGGAGAACTCCATAGTTAAGTGTACTCATGTGGCAGCAATCCAGGGATGGGTGACCTCCCTGGGAAGTTTTCACCCGGAAACCAAAAGCAAATTCGTGAGCTTCTCTCGGGCAAAGCATGTCATATTGGTGGTGTGTGGTACCGGGTGTTACATATGTATTGTTCAAGATAAAGAACAGTAAATTTATAGTATTAAGAAAATAGGATGTGAATGGTAATTGTTTGAAACTACAATGTATATTATGCAAGATTTACACTAATTGATTAAAATGGAAGTTTTTTTCAAACCACGTGGACTAAAATAACTTAGGATTTTAATCTTTAATGTTTTTTTTTAAATTATCAGTATTTAACTTTATCTTTTGTTAGTTGTGATTGCATGGGTTATAAAGATAGGGAAAGATTCAAATAACAAGACCCCAAAACTAAAAAGTGTAAGAAGTAATATTAATCATCAATCTCATTAATCAATAGTTGAGATCAAATTGTAAAGAATGTTTATTAGAGATGTATTTTAGGCAGAGTCACTTTTATTGACTTTTTATAAGTTCTCTCATTTTTTTAAACGTTCATAACTTTTATGTATGGCATTATACTTTTATAAAAGTTAGACCATAAAAACAAGGGTTTTTTAATCTTTAAAACGAGTACAGTATTGTTCTATAAAATAATAATAATTTTTTTACGTTTTAAGCTCGTATCTTGTCATTGTGCCTTTAGTTCAATTCATTGTGTCTTATTGTTATTTATTATGTTTAACTGAATACTATTGTCATTTTTTAAGATGATGAATTCTAATAAAAATATAATAGTAGAATAACATAGTTATGTATTTCTAATATGTAAACCAAATAATAAATCAACAACTAATTAATCTAATACATTAAAAACAATAACAAAATAATATAATATCTCATAGTGTTTTTTTATTGTCATTGTGTTATCCTGAACATCATGAGTTTTGAAAAATACATCGGTGAAATAACATCATTGTATATTTTTAACTGTAAAACACAATGATAGATTACAAGTTTATATAATCTATAAATAACAATGATAAAAATAATACATTGTGTTATCTTCAACACTATAAATTTTGAAAAATACACTGGTAAAAGTATATTAGTGAGTACTTCTTATTTTAAAACACAATAATAAATAACAAGTTCATATAATCTATAAAAACAAAAACAAAAATAAATAAAATTACCTAAAACGTAAAATACAATGATAAATACATATAACAAATGATGTGAAATATATGACACAATGAACTGATATTTGACAGAATAAACGTATAAAACACAATAAGTTGACGTATCTGGCACAATAACCAAAATGCTTCTATTTTTAATTCAATCAGAATGATATGTGTCAAGCTCACAATAATAACTTTTTAGATTAAATCTCCTGTAACCCTACCCTTGAACATATCTTAGGATTTTGAGTTTTTAAATCTTTTCTTTTGTTATTTATCTTTGTTTACTTTTTATCTTTCCTTAGTTGTGATCATAAACTCATAGAAATGTTATTGTGTGACTATTAATAAAGATGATTGAATTATTATTTCTTTTAAACATTTGATATTGAAGATTCTAAAGAATCTGTTGGTTTGATTCCTTAAGACGTCTTGCATCATTTGCCATTAGAGCTCTCGATTATGAAATGATTGCTCGTGGAAGAGATTGACCTTCTCTACAATGATATCTTCAACCGAGCCAGCAATGGAGCCTTGTCAACTCACGAGATCTCAAGATCAAACGACTCCAACAAAGGATCCAAGATCTTGAATGAGTTCTTGAGATCAAATAGCTCTAACGGAGGATCCGATATCTTGAGTTTGAATTACATATCGCAACAAGTAAATTGAGTCAAGTATTGTCATCAAGGATGAAGGTGACGATGGAGAGAAACATACTTAATGATCCTCACCCCCTTTTGTTTGAACCGATTTATAAAAAAAAAAAACTCATGAGGAGTGGGTATCGGATGACGAACTCCAAGTTGATGAAGATGATACTAAACCTTACAAAGAGGATTTTTTTTGTGTATAAAAAGTTTTTAGAAAAACTATTATTCAATAGGACGAACAAATGACAGACAGATGATACTAATTATGATGTTAGGCTTGAGGTGTAGGAATATTGAATGGTATCTTCAGATATTCGAAAGTTATTAAAAGTTTAGGACAAGTCTTTTCAAAGACAGGTAGAGGAATGTGAAAAGACCCGACAACCCAATACACCAAGGACTAAACTAGCCAAGTGACACCAAACAAAGACTCGAGCGAGATGAACCATGGAAACCATCAAGCTAAACTATTGAATTTATCAAATTGATAGTGAGCAAGAAACTGCCTGATGTTTCCTTTAGCGTAGTTGGCTTTGGTCAAGAGGTAAAACTTGAGAAACGATTTTTTTTCAATGACAAGGAGTATGATGTAAGTGCATCAGGATTTAACTACCAACACCTCACCCAATGATGACAACGAAGGACCAATGACCTGAAAAATCCCAACCCAGTCGAACCAATTACATAAATGAGAGTTTGCATGGGCGTAAAAAATTTTTGTGGGTTACAAATATATTTTAAGAGTTTAAATCTTAAAGTCTTATTTTCTCTTGGTGTTTGATTTTGGTTAATTCTATATTTTGTTGAATTCTTTCTTTGTTGGATGTGTTATTGTGTTGTTACACATATAGTTGTTGAATTTCTTTGGATTAATAAGAATCTAGCCATTTGATTGCTCAAGATTTTGGCATCAACACGTTATTAAACAGGTAGAAAACATGTCTAACCCTGTTAACTGTTAACATATGACTACTTTCGTGCTAGGTACATGTTAATGTTTCAGACCGAGTCGTAAAATTTCCAGCATTTATACATTCGAACAAATTATACCCATTCATCACCTTTACCACCTAAAACAAATACACACGAACAATACATATGCATTACTTTCCCATGGGTATGTAGAAGAAAGAGGCGAATGAGGAGGACCTGGGCAAGAGATAGGGAGTGAAAATCCTTCAGGCCGACAACATTAAGCAGTATCCATGAGAACGGGAGAGAGAATGGGCACCCCATAAATATCCTAGCAAAGAGAAATGAAACATTGATCCTTTCTTGCTTTGATATGAAAGGATCAAGCAGAAATATATTAACTACAAAAGTTTTAAGCAACTTTTATCAAATGACACTTATCACATAAATGAAACATATTATAATGAGCAGCGTTATAAAAGTTGCACTATTTTTTTCTTCATTAAGTTTTATTCTATTAGCTTCTCTTGGTAAGGTTTTTAAAGAAAAAAAGCATCTTAATTATGTCCTAAGTTATTGCGAATGTCATAACAACCCCATCTTAGCCCCAAACACCATTAATGCCTGCAAATACGTTGAAACGTCGATGTTCTTTCTTCAACTTGATACACCCGTCGCCTGGATCAATTTCTCTTTTCTTGTAAACCGACATAGCAACAAAGGTTGACATTATTGGCAAGAACGTGTGATACTTGACTTTTTTAGCTCATAAAATGTCAAACACGGTCAATAGTACTCTATTCTTGTCTCAAGGATGTATTCCAGGGAGCAGAGGTACGGGTGGTTTAGGCTGTTTTATTTTCTCTACCAATACAGCTTGAGTGGTGAGAATTGTCCCAGCAATTGATACCGCGTTTTGAAGAGCACACCTTGAAACCCTACAAGGATCAATAATTCCAGCTGTAATGAGATCCTCATAGATGCCATCCATTGCATTATAACCAAACTCCCAATCAAGCGTTTTGATCTTCTCAACAACCACATCACCATCAACCCCTGCATTGGCTGCTATCAATTTTGCAGGAGCTTGCAGTGCCTGGGATCAATAGTTTTACAAAAATACCAAATATTTCATTCAGAGGCTTAACCAAATAAAAAAGGTTAGAAAGATAGTTCTGTGATTGGTGATAAACAAGTTTCACGGATTTTGGTCATTTCTTTTCAGATACTAGATTTAGCATCATTGTTTGCCAAACTATAACGTGTTTGGCCGTTATCAGTAACGGCAAAAGTAAAAATAAGTCTCACTACATAGATGTGTAAAAAACTTTTTTCACATAAATTTAACAGATTTTTAACGTCTGCTAGTGATAATGACGCATGGCGGTTTGACGAATAGTTGAGACCAAATGCATAATATTTGAAAAGAAACAAATCCGAAAAACATGCATACAACATAGACAGGATTTTTTTTTGATGACCATGAGAACCATTACAGTAAACCCAAGGGACTGTCAATGCCCTGCTAAACCTAAATTGCAGCTTTAGCTTAGGTAGGTGGCCTTCAAGTGGTTATGGCAAAACACCAATATTCAAACATGAGACCTTTGCTCCTACTAGAGGCGAATCACATGCTTACCACGACACCACCACCATTCTTATAATTAACTAAAAGTATTAAAATGGATTGCATCCGAGAATCAATTTGGTATGGGTTTTATAATAAGTTGGGAAGAGAATGAGACTTGTTGGGTTTGAACAATTCCTAGTAATTGGGCAATCATTCTCATTTCCTTAACATACACACAACCATATACCATAATTCTCATTTGCTCATTTCGATTCCCTCATACTGAACTTAAGAATATATAATAATAAAATGAGACAAGCAAGACAATAGGAACATACTGACGCTATGATGTCAGCCCCCCTTTGCTCATCTCGATCTTCAAGACGTTCTTTGATGGCAGGAATTTCTCCCAAAAGATGAATATAGGTGGCTCCGCCACCTGGCACAATACCTTCATCCATTGCTGCATATGTGGCATTTTTTGCGTCCTCAATTCGTAGCTTTCTGTCTTCTAACTCCGTCTCAGTATGTGCTCCAACCTATAACCAAAAATTGCATGAATTACAACCACACTTCAATCTTAACAATTAGAGGTGGCAGATAGGTGGGTCGGACTGGTTGATATATGATTTGGGTTAAAATGGGTCACTTCTTGTACGGGTTGATCAACCAGCACTTTTTATTTTGTTTTTATAACATTATAGTATTTTCACTACTCTAATCTATATCTTTGAATAAAAGATTTGAGGTGTTATGTTTAGAAATAGACAATTGGCCACTTTCAACATGCTTGACCCATTTCACATTAACTTGAATTGACCTATTAACCAATAAATGGGAGAAATTGCTACCTTTATTTCCATTATGAAACTTCTGAAATAAATTATTGATGTAATAAACTCACCTTGATAATAGCAACACCACCAGAGAGTTTTGCAATGCGTTCACTTAGTTTTCTCGAAAGATATGAATTATCTGATTCTGAAAGATCCTTCTTTATCTGTGATATCCTTGCTTGAATTTCAGCTTTCATGGATGGATCAGCAACAATTGTTGTAGAACTACTTGTTATGGTTACCTTACGTGCAATCCCAAGCTGATCAGAGGTTGCACTTTCAAGAGACAGACCCAAATCCCCCGACAGAAAATCAGCACCTGATTCAACATGACAAGAAAGGTGAAATACTGGAATACATATATTGTAAAGTAAAAATAATTTTTAATGTGATCTCTAGACACACCAAACCACGAGATCAACTTTTAAATCAATGCATTGATTGTTCTGAAGACTTAGGTCCCAAAAAAACTAGTGTCACATTCTTCCCTACTACTACTCAGTCCTGCAATAAATGCTGATGATTCCACAAAAGCCTAACTATATATGAAATACTTAAATTGTATGTTTTTGTGCCATCTTTGTTATGACTTGAACGTGGTAATTTCAATCTGTATACTAACAAATAGGTGGATTCGGGTTATGTTTAATCTGTAACTGATCAGCTGAGTAAATTAAACAAAAAAAAAAGGTGACACAAATGAAATGGTGAACATGTCGAAAATAGCCCAAAGTGTTTTAATACAAAAAGCCAATGAAATCATTTTATTCAAAATTTAAGATTATTATAAAAACAATATAGCTTCTTTATTCATATTGGTCATGCTGTATATTTACCAGAAAGCGTTATCGGTTCAATCCAACCCGACCAGATTTTACATCACAAAAAATTACTTGTTTTTCCATGAACCCAACCCGCCCATTCGCCACTTCTATAGAAGAATATGATTAGTAAAAACCTATGTATTCCTAGAAATCAGTAAATAATTACCCGTCATGAGGACAATATCTTGCAGCAAAGATTTCTTTCGGTCCCCAACCCCAGGGCATTTAACAACAGCAACCTTAAGTGTACCTTGATTTTTGTTAACAATTAGTGTTTCCAGCACTGACATTGAGATATCTTCAGCAAAAATGAGCAAAGGGACACTTAATTGAGTACTCTTTTCTAGCAAAGGAACAATTTCTTTGACACTTGATATCTTCTGATCAGTTATCAAGACTTTAGCATTTTCAAATTCCACAGATAAATTATTATCATTCGTGACGAAATGAGGAGACATATATCCTTTGTCAATCTGTAGGGAAAGTATTCCTGAATAGACATTAAAATATGAAATGAAAAAATAAAGAGCATATGAGAATCAGATATCACATAGCAAAATGTAAAACAATTAAGAGTGAGCATGGGTCTCTAAAGAACCATTGGCATCCATCCACAAGCCATATGAAGCAACTTTAAGAAAGTGCAGGGAAAAGCAGATATGTGAATGAGACACATTTACCCAGCAAAAGGGTAGGTTTGGACTATCTTTTACCTAAAGTGGTCAAAGGGTATACTTCAATAAAACTTACAAATAAAATAGGTGCAACTGAAGTTAAGAGTTTTCCTAGAATGTAACACAAAATACGCACAACCTCCCAGATTATTATTTCATATATAATTTATTTTTATTCTAGTATTATAATTTTTAGGGTTATTGGATTTGCATAATCCCAATTTTCATTTATTGACCAGGATTAATCCCAACTCACGAAATGTTTAGATGTTTACAAACACTCCCAAGATTAAGCTTATTTTCCTCCAATGATCCCTTACTAAATGAGAGTTAACCCGGTAAGATTTTTCATGGCATGGACTGCTTATGTGGCCAAAACATTAATATTTATTTAAATAAATGTAAGCGGGCCCATTTCTTTCTTCTTCAACCCCACACCCACCATTGTTTTTTCCATAGTTGTCAAAAGCGCCAAAGGCGCACAAACAAGGTGAGGCGAGGCCAAACTGCCTTCTGGCTATCTAGGCACTCAGGCAAGGTTCCAGCAAAGATTCCGGCCAACTTCTGCAAATCCGGCCAAAATAAGCCTGACATGGTCGCCTTGTTAAGTTTCTGTATTTTTCTTTCTTCTTTCTTTGCAGCCTCTGCTGCTTGTGTTTGTGTTTCAAGAACGATGAAAGATGGAGGTGGAGAAGAGATGAGGTAAAAAGAGAGAGGGAGGTGAGCTTGAGTGATGGTGTGGGATTGTATGTTAGTACACTTACATTTGCTTTTCTTAGTGAAAGGTACATGGTAGGTGAGAGTAGAGTGTGCAAGTTGAAAAAGATAGTTAGGAGTGCAGAAAAAGTTGACTAAATTTCAAATATTTTTGCTATTAAGTTATAAAAAATTTTATTAGACTACATATTTTTGTATTATAGGTATTGGAATATTTTTGGCATTTGAAAAATGTTATTTTTTATTTTTTCCTCAAGCTCACGCTTTTTTGCGCCTCTCGCCTAGCCCCAAGCGAAGCCTAAGCGCCTTGAGTACGCCTGGCGCCTTTGATAACTATGGTTTCTTCTTGTAAGATCATTGTTTCGCAAGGATTTACATGATACCCAAACAAAATCTTGATGAAAATGAGCATTTGTCTAAGGAATCTTTCACAATTTTACTATATTGTTGGCTTTCTTAGAGAATCTATTAATCTATTGACAAAAGTAAGCATCATAAAAGAAGAAAAATTCACAATTTTACCTAGTAAGTGGATTATCAAGAGATTTCCTCCACAACAACCAACATCTGTGCAATCACCTCCTCCACCAACCTAGCCTCAATCATTGAATCGGTGAATCCTCCCTATTCATGTTCTGCAAAAGCACCATCTTCTCATACTCCTCATTTGCCATCCGACTCCGCCTCTGCTTCTCCTCTTCTGCCTTCTTCACCATTCGCAACTACTCCCCTTCCCTTCGCCAGATCAACTCCCCCTCCGTTACCTTCGCCACTGGAATTGAAACCCTCTTCACCACTGGATCAGCTCTACCCCCTTTCACATTAAGCTCCGCCTCGATGGTGCTCTTACGTTCTCTTGCACACTCCGCTTTGCTGTTTACACCCATCTTCTTCGGCATCATCGCTATTTTCTGATGAAGAACTCTAATCTGGTGGTACTAATTTTTGTCGAGTGATTTCTACAGTTTGAAATACCAGGTTTATTGGTTGGGCAATATCTTTGTTAAATTCAAAATAAAAAGGATGGGTCCTTTTATTTATTAATTTTTAAATAATATTATTGTTTTCGCCACATAAGCACTCCACGTCATCAAAAAACTCATAGGGTCAACTCTCAGTTAGTAAGGGATCGTTGGAGAAAAATAAGCTCAAAGTTAGGAGTGTTTGTAAACATTTTCTTACGCCAATAAATGAAAGTTAGGATTAATAAAATCCAATAGCCCTAATTTTTATAAAAATTATCGAACACAATATTTATTTATAATGAACAAACAAACAAAACCCATGCAGTATTATCCTACTTAAAATTATAGGAAAGGTGAGTTATGATTACCCCTTGCCTTCATCTCAAGAGACTGAGAGGTTGCTGTCGGTAAGAATCCTGGCTCCATTTTGTTTCCATTTCTTTAATTGTTTTTGTTTTTTTTTTTTGTTTACTAGATAAAAACATAAGTAACACAAAGAATCAAAATAAAAGAGATAAAAGGGTGAGAGAAACTAAAAAAAAGGAAAAGAGAAAGAAGAGTTTATAAAAATGCTCAAGAACCACCTAGGAGGTAACAAACACCGATGCCTAGGAAGAAAGGCAAAGCCTAAATGAAAGGATAAGCCAAGACTAATCTATAGGCTCCGGTACGAACTAATGATCAAGATAATAAACTTTATCTAACGTCTCCGAGAACTAAGCTAGTACTAAGCTAAGGTAAGTCTATAGGTCCTTTTAAAAGTCCATAACCTTTATCCACGGTGTCTAGGAACGTCCCCAAAGGAGTGCAAATCTAATAAATCATTCTAGTCATCCTATGTTAGTTTGGGTCTTTCTCTTCTCTTCCTCCCCTCGACTGTGAGGTTTTCCATGCTCCTTATAGTCGCCTTTGTTTGTCTCCTCTAATGCCCGAATCATCCCAATCCCTCTCATTTATGTTATCTAAAATGCGTGAGGCCCCGAGTTTCTCTCAAAAAACTTTATTCCTTAACTGGCCTAACCTTGTGTGCCCACACAACCATCTTAGCATCCTCTTCTTAGTTATCTCCAACTTTCATGCTCTCCTACTTAAGGCCAGTAATCAATACCACAACACAGTTAGATAAATTGCAACCTTATAGAATTTCCCTTTTAATCTCACAAGAAAGCTCTTGATACACAAAACTCCTATGGTTGCTTTCCTCTTACACCAACCTGCCTTAACTCGATAAGCTACGACATTGTCAATTTCCATCACTCTGGACAAACAAACCTATATACTTAAAATTGGTTATTAGACTACTTGGTTTCCAATGATTATTTGAGTGCCCTCTTCCTTATTTGCACAACTGAAGCCATGATAAAGGTACTCAGTTTTGGACGTAATTATACATACGCCTTCGCAATCTAAAGCTACTAGCCATTTGCAAAAAGCATGCACCATTGGACAGCCTCGTGAATAAGATACGACAACTTATATAAGACTACTACAAAAAGAAACGGACTCAACGCAAATACTTGGTAAAGGCCACTTTCACAGCGAAGAAATATTTATCACTGGTGTTGTGTTGGCTTAACCACTACCATAATATCCTTGATTATCTCTATATACCTTTACCTCTGAGGAACCCACTTTTCCTAAAATCACTTGATGACCCCAAGTATGATAAGATTGTTCAAGGTCAATAAACACCATATGCGGTCCCGCCTCTTCTCCTAATACTTTTCTATTGGTCTCCTTGGAATATGTGTCTCCCAAATTGTTTCACCGTAACTCGAGTTTCTCGTCTAGTTCTTGCTTGGACAACCTTTTCTCAGAATTTCATGATATAGCTTAAAAGCTATATTCCAGTAGTTACTAGAATATTAGGCATCTCCTTTGCTCTTGTAAAGAAGGACTAAGACATTATTCTCCGACTCATCCGGCTTCTTACCATATTAACGATAATGTTGAATAAATTTGTACTATTAGAGTTCTTCCTCCATTAAACACTCCCACATCTCAATAAGGATTTTGTCTGGGCCAACCGCCTTAGCCCTTCCCAATTTTCCTAAGAGCTTTGCACACCTCTTCAGTGGTGAAATTACAACATAGTCGTTATCTCATCACGATTTTGGTTATTGGAGTTCTCACCTTCCTTTTGATGATTCTTACCAACATTTGAGAAGTCTTGGAAACAAGTTTACCATCTAACCTTAATCTCTCACCCTTCCTAATGACTTGTCCTCCCTACCTTTAACAATCATGAACGTTGAACATGTCATGTTTCCCCTCTTTAGTTTCTCGACGCTTATGCATCTCCTCAGAGGCTATGCCATTTGCCTTGGAAACCACCTTTTCTGCCTTCCAGCTTAATATCTCTCGTTTCGTCTTATTTTATCATCCTCATCATTGCATCTCAAGAACTCCCAATGAGGATATGTATAAGTATGGTTAACTTAACCCTATACTACAAGTTACCCATTTAACCCAAAATCCCGTGTGACCCATCACCGAATCCACAAGCAAATCAACCCACTTCACCATATAAGTAGAAATAGATTATCTACACATCCAATTACCCGTATTATTGTTGATCTTTTAAGTTGCAACTGTAAAAATAGAACAATATCTAAAAATTAGAAAATATTCCATTTGTGTCCGATAGAAATTGTAACAATTTCTAATCTCCAAAATATTCAAAGTAATAATTACCAATTTGCCCACTGTTATCATTACTACTTACTAATGAGCTGAACTATTTCTATAATATAGAACTTGACTAAACTTCAAGCAATTACATAAAACTATGTGTTCGGTCAGACATTTTTGTTCATAGTACAAAGGGTGTATTTATTTTAATTTTCAACTCAACTCGATGAAAAAGTCCAAACAGATATATTAGTTACATATTAATATTAGGAGTAATTGTATCACTTGCCTTCATTCCTTCTTCAACAAAAATAGAAGTTTCACTTGATGAGGAAGTTTCGATGGACATTATTCCATCATGGCCAATCTTACCTATGGCATCAGCAATTAAGTTTCCAATAAAGTCATCATTTCCAGCAGAAATGGAAGCTATGGCTGCAGTAAAAAGAAGTGGCAATTTCAACCCATTTGAAACAAGTCAACTTAGGTTATATTTCATTGATAACAAGTCAACTGAGTAAGAGTTAAAATAAAATAAAACAAAACAAAAACCTAGTGACATTTGAAGCAAGATGAAGGGGTTAGACTAGGTCAAAATTCCCTAACCTACATTTAAATGCTTATGCTAATATCATTTTTTTAATATTTATTTACTATTTAGTGATGTAACTTTTGTAATCACCTGTTACACATTAACTATTTATAACAGCTAAAGAAATAGACACGCAAGGTTGGGTGCCTTTGACCGAACCTATTTTGACCAGTTACCCTATCCGCACAATCTGCCAATTCTATTAAAACATCAAAATGTGAGAATGAAGTAACCTTTTATATCATCTCTTTTACTGACAGGAATCGCTTTCTTTTTCAAAACCTGAATCAATTCTTTTACGGTCCTATCCATTCCTTTCTTTAAAGAAATGGGATTCGCTCCAAATGATACAGCCAATAATCCAGATTTGATCATTTCTCTTGAAATAACAATTGCAGTGGTAGTACCATCGCCAGCTAAATCATTTGTCTTAGTTGCAACCTGTAAAAAGAATGAGTATTTGGTATAGTAATTTGTTAATCTTGCAGCAAGGTTAGTATGATTACTTCTTGAATTAAAGCCGCCCCTGCATTCTCTATTGCATCGGAAAGCTCTATAGCTTTAGCAATGCTGACACCATCATTAATAACTTTAAGTGATCCAGATTCAGAAAGAACAACATTTCGCCCTGTATATAAGACCATAAAAGAAAAACTGTACTAAGGAACCAGAGGGATGCGTTCAATACATAAACACTTGTAAGCTTTATTGTTAGAAAAAGTGTCGTTATTATGTATCATGTTAAAACTACAAGTACAAGTGTTTATGCCATTCTTTACATATAATTGCTTCTCTATTGAACATCCATCAAGAACTATATTACAACAAATACATCAAAAGCTAAATAATATTGTTGATAAAGCTAGCTACCAAAAGGCATATCCATTTTCATATGGAAAGTAGTATTTTGTATGATCTGGAAGGAAACAAATCTACCTTTAGGCCCTAAAGTGACAGAAACAGCATCAGCAAGCTTATCTATTCCAGCAACTAAACTTTCTCTGCATTCTTTATCGAAACTAACCCTCTTTGCTCCTGCTTTAACCACCATCAGTTTCTTCATAAAATCCTCCTTCCTTCTCCATAACACCCCACAAAACCTTTGTTTTGCACACACTTGCTTCAAAATTGAACAGAAATGCACAAATTAAACCGTCAGTAAAACCTAAAAAATCTACGCCCCTTCCGGATTCCACAATCCAGGTACACCAATCGACTTTACAGAAGAAAAAGAAGCAATCTAATGAAAAATTATTTCATGAATTAGGAAAAGTTGGTTATTCCCGTGGGACAGTGGGGCGAAATAGAAAGAAGAAATAACATACATGAATTACAGGATGGATGAACATCGGAGGAGAAGATAAGAAAGACGACGACATTTGTGGATTCTTAGCTCGAGTTCAGACGACAAAACGTACCAAGAAAAAAATGAAGGGGTTTCGTTCAAGTGAGCAGCGAGAGGTTTATCAAAGGGTTTAGACTTTAGAGCACTTTGCGCTCTGTTCCATTTCTATTCCAAACATTATTTTTTGTTTTTCCAGGATTAAATTAGGCTTTTAGAATCGACTGTTAGCGATTACTATTTCAGTTCAATTGTTTATTTTTTATAGTTATAGTCCAATAGTTTCATATTTAATTTTAATGTCACCCTATCCATTAACACTATTAGTATTGTTCCGTTAAACTAATGTAAAATGACTATTATGCCTTTGGACTTTAATTGTTATTGATTCACACTTCTCTCTGTTCTAGCACCATCGCCACCTCATTCGACCACAACCACCACCATGGCTTACCATTGTAACCACCCACCAACACTATCAGACAGCAGCATTGTTCACCCCCTTCCTACCATCGATTTCAAAAACGAAACCAAACTCAGGTTTCAAAAATGGTTCATTTGTATAATTTGGGGGTTTCAAAATCAAACCAGAGATCTAACATGGAACTAATCAGGCCCTCCCCTTATAAGTTGACTTTAACAACCATCATCATCCACCACCGAAACAACCACCACCATCATCTATTAGCACATGCATCAATTCCCCCTTTCTTTTTGTACGTTTGAATATGGAGCATCATTTCACCTGTGAAATCAAAGAACAATCATGAGGGGAAATCTAGCAACATCTTCACCTGTGCAATCGTCACCTGGGTTATCTCAGGCCACCATATCTTATTCCATCTACTTCAAATCGAAAAGTATTCTGCTTCATTAGTGATTTTGAGTGATTCAGATCTGTTTAAGGCGTTTGGTGGCTGGCGACGAAGACGTGGAGGTGTTTGGTGGTCGGCGGTTAAGCTGTGGTGGTGTTTAGTGGCAGATGGTGAATATGTGGTAGCGTTCAATGGTCGGCGGGAAGTTCCGATGGCGTTCGGTGGCCGGCGATGAAGTCGCGATGGCGTTCGGTGGCAGGCGATGAAGCCGCGGTGGCCGGCGATGAAGCCGCGGTGGCGTTCGGTGGCAAGCGATGAAGCCGCGGTGGCGTTCGGTGGCCGGCGATGAAGCCGCAGTGGCGTTCGGTGGCAAGCGATGAAGCCGCGGTGGCGTTCGGTGGCCGGGGATGAAGCCGCGGTAGCGTTCGGTGGCCAGCGATGAAGCCGCGGTGGCGTTCGGTGGCCGAGGATGAAGCCGCGGTGGTGTTCGGTGGCCATGGTAAATTCACTTTAACTTAACAGGGAATTTCAAATGGTGTTAGTACCTTGGGTGAAATTGAAACGAATGCTGAAATCATTGAACTGTCACTGTAATAAATAAACAATTGGACTAAAATAGTAATTTCTGTCAAACCACATGGACTAAAAGTGTAATTTACTCTTTTTCTTATCTCTAGAATACAAAGAAGCGATTGGATTATGTTCCCGATTTTTATTAAAAGAAATAAAAGAAAATTTTATGGAAACTAAAAAACAATTGTATTTTAAGTTTTCTTTTAAAAAGAGAAATGAAAGAAAAAAAAAGCTTTGTGTAGGACCGGTTACGGTTAATACAACAGTTTCACAAGGTGGAGAGTATAACACTTAACAGATCAAGTAGGGAACCAGAAAAATGAAACAAAAAACAAAAATAAAGAACACACAAGAAAAAAGAGATTGGTTTCCAAGGATGATGTACATTGCTCTCAAGTGTATTACAATTGTTACAAGGCTTAGTCCTAAGGACTTGTTACATGAGACACTTTATACTACATCCTACAGTCAGCCATACTTTGAAGGCCAGCTGAAACACTAATCTAGACAACAAGATCAAGTAAAGTCAAAAGGCATATTGCCTTTTGACTAGTAACTATGACATATCATAGCTCACATCTAATCTATTACAAAAAAGATAAAAGTACAAGAGTAGCAAGTTACAGACTCAAATACCATAATGTACAATTGACAAAAGTATGGAGAAATCACCAACTTGTATAAGTTGGTGAGTCTTCAGAGATGGCAGCGGAAAATGGTTCAAGTTTTGTCAAAAGTAAGTCAGAGAAAGCATGTCTTCTCTATCTTCAGAAGAAATCAGTCTTCAGGCTTCGAAAGACTTTATCTTGAAGCTTCGGAAGACTTTACTTTTGGCTTCAGAAGAATTTGGTCTTTGGCTTCGGAAGATTTGACACTTAGTGAATTTCTTTGTGCATTGTCAAATCTTCCGAAGTAACTTCCTTGTACTTCTGAATGCATGATGAGAGATCTTTGGTTAGCATTAGCCTTTAAGATAACTCTTCATCAGCCTTTCAAACCTATTCTTCATCAGCCTTTCAAACCTATTCTTCATCAACCTTTCAAACTCTTTGCAGAGTCTTACATTTGTTGACCCAAAGATGATGTCATCAACATAAACTTGAACCAGAATCAAGTCATTTCATGTTCTCTTGATGAAGAGTGTGCTGTCAATAGTATCTCTTTTGTAACCATATTGAACTAGGTACTGTGATAATGTCTCATACCACTTCCTTGGAGCTTGATGTTGGATTCAACAAGTGCATAAAAAGGATAATGCTTACCATAATCAATCATAATGTGTTCTAACATTCAAACAATCATTAACTAACACATTAATATCATTAACATTCATAACATACACTTATTAAGTTTAAATTTCTTTTTCAGGTTTGTAGATAAAAGAAATTTTGCTAAGCGTCCACAGCGGATGACTAAGAGGTGGCAGCGGATGAAGAACAAGTCTAAGTTTCCACAGCAGATAACCAAGTCCATAGCTGATGAACAGTTTACAACAGATATTCATCCATAGCGGATGAACATGCCATAGCGAACAACTACCAAAGCAAACACACAAGTATTCACAACTGACAACATCCAAGGCACAACGGACAAGTTGTTTAACTTCCACAGCGGACATCTTTTCATCCACAACGGACAGCTAGTCATCCACAGCGGACGACTTATAGACTTAGGATTTAATGTAATTTTCATTTACATAAGGGTATTTTTGTAATTGTAGATAGCTATCTATATAGGCTATAAATAGCATAATACCCTAATCCTTTGTAAGTTTTTGAACAATCAATACAAACAAATAGTTATTATTATCATTTAAGCATTCAATCACTAGCAAACACACAATCATACACACACATAGATATCATATCTTTAATCATGGGTTTTTGCACTATGATTATTGAGTATTGAATATATAACAATCTGGTGTTATATTTGAGAGATTAAAAACGATCCTTGGGGGAATTCATTGTTTGTTCTTGGTGTTCTAAGTTGTTTAAACCTAAGAACTACATGAGTTTCATCAGGTGGTATCAGAGCCTTAGCTCAAATTATTCACTGATCTTTGATCCTCTCAATCAATACAATGACATCTATGGTTCATTAGCTTCATATCAACCATTTTTGAGCTGAAAATTGTCACAAAACCCTCTGCTACATCAAACATTCAACAAATGTTCAAAACATGATTCAATAATATGTTATCATTCATTATGAAGAAGATTTTGTGTGATTAAAGCTATAAACATCATTCATACACTATTTGAACGTGTTCATCATCACAAAACCTCAAAAAACTTATCGGTTCAAGGGTTTTTCTATACAACAGTACACGGGTACTCTTCTATCAAGTTTTCATCAAACAAACACTGATTTGAATACTTTGAATCCACTCATTGTATTTAATCATCATATCTGAGTTACTCTATACTCAAATCAGGCGACTAATCATCTTCAAACAACAACAAACCGATTGTTGTTTCATTGAAGTTGTTTCAGTCGCAAACAAACCCTAGGATAAACCCTAGTTTTTGTTCATGCATATTTTTCAAAATCTACGGTGATTTTGTTGGATTTTGCATAAAAAACTAAGAAGAAACCGATTTTTCTTTTGATTTTTTTTTGAAAAAGTTACTTTTTGATCCAAAAAGTTAACTTTTAAAACATTTCATTGTTTTTAGGGATTTTGACTTTTTTTGACTAACATCATTAAGAGTTGACATTCCTTAAACGGAATATTCCTTTTATTTCACCGAGATTTGACAGTGGCTTCATCTTGGATATTAATTGATTTAAAATTGAATTAATTAATTTCTTTTATTCGGTAAAATTAAAAGTAACGAAAATCATTACAAACAAATCCTAGTGACCTTAGGATAAAACAAATTTGGCACTGAGCTAAATTAACAAACAAATTTTGACTTAAATTGTTAAGTTTAAAATTTAACAAAATGTCTGATGAAATTTCTGGATCCAACAGTGGTCTCAAACCACCAAGACTAAAGAACAAATCAGATTTCAAACAATAGAAAATTATGTTTAGAAACTGTATTATTTTTCAAGACCCGGACCTATGGACATCCATAACCGAGAGACCATACATACATGTGACTCTTGGTCCAGACTACAACATACAGAAACCAGTAAGCTTGAAAAGTGTAGCTGGTGATGACCTCAAAAAGGTCAAAACAGACATGAAAGCATACAACATTCTAGTAATGACTCTGCCATTTGAAATCCTGATACGAGTTGAAAATTTCAAAACAGCACATAAGCTGTGGAAGGTGCTTCACACCATGTGTGAAGGAAGTGAAGAAATAAGGGAAATCAAGAAAGAAAAATTGAGGACCCAGTATGAAACCTTACATCATGTGCAAGGAGAGTCAATACCATAACAACTTCACAGATTTGTTCAATTAGTAAATGAGATGATTGTTTATGGTCTTAAATACGAATCTATGGAGATCAACAAGAAGATGTTGCATACATTTCCAGAGAGCTGGACTTAATCAGTCTCTTTGATGAAAGCAACATTGGATCTTGAAGCCTTGTCTCTAGATGCACTAGTGGCCAAAGTGGAGGCACTAGAACTAGATGAAAGATCTAGAAATAACAGCACTATGAGACATGTGGAATCATACAAGTTCAAGGAACTACAACAAACAGACAGTGAATTCTTAACTTGCACTGGTGAAGAAGAGGATGAGGAGTTTCTGGATTCAAGTGAAACTTCTTTCTTCTCTTCTCCTAAATCATTCCATAACAAACAAAAGTCCAAAAAGACTGGTGTTCATGCTTCCCATAAAGCAACACCTCAAAGCAAACAATATTCACATGCTTCTAGCTCCAGCAAATAGCATCAAGCAAAGACTCAAAACACTTACAAATTTGAGAAACCAATGGATGCATTAACAATCATATTGCAAAGTAAGGAGCAAAAGGCAGCTTTTGCAGCCTTTCAACAAGCTTTGAAGCCTTTCTAGGTGCTAACCTCACACCATCACATATCATACAGCAAGACTTGGATGATTGCCTCCTGATATGGTTGAAGAAATAGATCTTTAATGGTCATTGACAATGATTGCATACAAATCCAAGAAGTTCCTACAAAGGAACAGGGGGTTAAGCATGGATAAGAAAACCAAAATTGGTTTTGATAAGACAAAGGTGAGATGCTATAACTGCCAACTCTATTGACACTTCTCCAGAGAATGCCAACAACCTAGAGTTGATAGAAACAACTAACAGACACAAACATCAAGCTGTTATCACTCAAACAGATAAATCCCACCTCCCATCAGTATTCCTGCTGCACCAACCCCAGCTCAAATCACACAGTACAGTCCAAATCAACATTCAAAATCATCTCCAAAGTCAAACCTCGAAAGCTTAAGTAAGAAATCAAATGTCAAAATTCACCTCAAATTAAATCAACAGACTTTTATCAAGGTGAAAACAATGACTTTGATGTACATACAACTGATGATGATGATGAGGATCTTTTGTATGATGAAGCTAATCAACCACCCACTAAAACTACACAAGTTTCAAATGTGTTAGTGATTGCTGAACCATCACCTAAACAATCAAAACAAAAGCAAATGTTTGACATTTGCTTAGGTGGAAGAAATACTGAATCTTCCACTACCCCCCTCTTAAAAGAATAACTAAAGGAAAGGGCAAAACCACCACTCAACCAAAGCAACAAAGTGCTACTTTTGACGTACCATCAAAATCATCTGTTAAAGAAACAGTTGCAAGCAATCAAAATACCTCCAGTTTACCTTATTGTGAATGGTGTGATCAATACACTCACAGTAATGAAAAATGTAAATTTGGAAAGTATTGTAAGTAATGTGACATGAACAACCATAATACTAAAACATGTTATTTTAATAACTACTATTCAATTTGTGATAGAAACAATCACAACACTGTAAAAGAGTAGGAAGCAAAACAAACAATCTTAAACTGAGAAATCAACTGAGAAGCAACCAATTGTTCCTAATAAGAACAAAGGTAGAGCACCTAGACAGACTCCACACACCAAAGTTGTTTTGAATTCTGATAAATCATTTTATAACAAAGTTAAACAACCAAACAGGAGACATAAGTCTCAAATCAAACAACAAAATGACCTTAGCAATCAAAGGAGAAGAGCACAAAGCACCTCTCTAGAAAGAGCTTTAACCAACCAAAGGAAATCTAGTATACCTAGAGTTCCTAAACCAACAAACAATGCATCTCTTAAGAGATTTATGCTTTAGGAAAAGATGGAAAACCCAAGACCATCTTGGCTTGGGTTGAACCCTCTAACTAAATTTATTATCTATGTAAGGACATCAAAGAAGGCCTGACAAGATCAGGTATGTTAACAGTGGATGTTCCCGTCATATGACTGCAAACTATTCCCTCCTTCAGGATTTTAAAAGCCAACATGGAGGAAATGTATCCTTTGGAGGAAAAAAAAAACAGTAAGAAAGATTACCGGTGAATGAATAGTATCCAATGGGTCGATAAGCTTTGAAAATGTCAACTACTTCTCAACCTCCACCAGAAATCATCAAATCCTTTATCACTAATATAGAAAACTAGTTTGATCTTAATGTAAAAACTTTGAGAAATGATAATGGAACTGAATTTAAGAATGACATTATTTCAACTTTCTGTGCAGAAAAGGGAATAAGTCCGTAGTTCAGTGTAGCAAGAACTCCTTAGCAGAATGGAGTAGCTGAATGAAGAAATAGAACATTAATAGAAACTGCAAGATCTATGCTAGCAGACTCTCTATTACCCATATCCTTTTGGGCACAAGCAATTAATACAGCTTGCTACATTCAAAATAGAACATCCATCATTAAAGAATATACCACAACACCTTATGAACTTATGTTTAAAAGACAACCATTTATAGGATTTCTTAAGGCATTTGGTTATTTTGTGTCTATGTTAAACACCAGAGAACATCTATCAAAGTTTGCTCCTAAAACAGATGATGGATTCTTTGTTGGATACTCTAGAAGCTCAAAAGCTAGTAAAGTATACAACCCAAGACTTACAATAGTGGAAGAAACAAGTGATATTGTTTTTCATAAACATTCTTTCACTAAGAAAGTCATTGATCAGACTGATTGTTTGATATAGATGCTTTAACAAAGTCATTTGCACATCTTACTTTGATATTTCAGGTACCAAAGAAGATGTTGAATATCCCATGGTTCCACCAATAAGCATAGATTTCTATTAACAGTAGATCCACCAAGGAGAACTACAACAACTCCTTCAAGCACAACTGTTACAACTCTATTTGATCAAATCAACACATCAAAATAGACATCATCCACAACACCATCAGCACCAAATGTTGGAGATAACACCCCGTCATCATCTGCTCCAGTGACCAATCCAGTAAAAGATCAAGTTGATCCTCAACTAAGCTGTCACACCCCAACCTTATCGGCGGAAACGTCGAGATGTGAGGGTTAAGATTGTTCACAGCCACATAACGCTACCATTAATTGTAAATATGATTATCATAAGATTAAATAAACATTACATCCAAGAGTCTCAACGAAATAAAAATAACAAAAGTTCCAGTTCCAAGTTTCAAGATATATTATTTATTTTTAGGTCCAAATCCTAAGTGTAAGCATGCTTCAAAAGATAATCATCAACCTTGCGCATTTCCTGAAACATGTTAAAAATAAAGGGTCAACTTTGAAAGTTGGTGAGTTTCCATGGGTTAAGCATACATATATTTATAAAAGTTTACAAGTAGCAATTCATGTCAATGGTTACGAATAAAGCAAGTTTATAGATAACATATAGCTACAATCAAACCTTGATAGATTACAAGATTACAAGATTAAACGATTAGCTAAGTGTACTTGGTTCCCATAATGCTCAAGAATACGACACTAGGAGCCGGCAATACCTCGGCTTTAGCACCAAATAGGCTTGTCAGGCCCATAGATCTATGACGTCGCCAGGCTAGCAATAGTTAATGATTGTCAACATATAATGGTCATCATAAGGCTCACAATATTACAAATAACCATGACAAAAAGTAAAGATGAATTGCATGTGCGTTTACAAGTACCAAGATGTTTACAAGTGCAAGTTTATAAAGTTAACATGTTTCACCCCAAAAGGTGTGAAATAAAGTAAAAGAGGGGCATGAAAAACTCACTTGATATAAGTTGATGTTAAAGGTAATATCAAGTAATGTAAATGGTGCTCCAACGATTTCTTTTACAAGATACCTAAACGTATATATTCCAAGATTAAGTTTAACAACAAGATTAACGATTAAACGTGAACTAGGGTTTCAATAGAGATTTGGGGTTTTTGATATAGATAAAATTTAATAATGGAATCAATTATATTTTATTTCAATGAAAAGTATTATACCATTTAGATAATATAATGAAATTAAAGTATTTATAATAACGGGTAAAATTAAATATAAAGTGTAAATAATTTCTATAATTATTTAAAATAACACGATTAAACTAAAAGTAACGTTTGGACCAATAATAATTTATTAATTTAAACTATCATTTTAAATCTATTTTTTTTAATTTAACTAAAAATAATTTTTGTTATATTGTTTTATTAAAAGATTATATAAGTATTTAATTAAAAAAATTTGCAGAAAATAATTTGGTCACTTTTAAATTAGTTAAAGTTTACAAAAATGATTTTATAATAATTAAAAATTTCTGTAATTAAAAATAATTATAGAAAAGCCCTAAAAAATAGGTTGAGGGTGCCCGGGTTCGAACCCGAACCTCAAGGAAAGGGTAACACGCGCTTAACAAGTAGGCTGGGTAGCCTATGCCTGCCAGAAAATGGTTTTAAATTCTTAAAAGTATTAATTACTAGAATCCCCAAATCATAAGAACCCTAGAACGATTTAGGACCAAATTGACCATCAAAACGATAACGATTACTGAAATGAACGTGGGGCTTTGATTCCCCATGTAAATTCGAGTATATGTATATGTTTAATTTACCCGAATTGAAAGGAAACCGATGTGCACGTATGAAGAACAAGTCACGACTGTGGTGAAAGTGATTTAGGTTGTAATCGTTGATATTATCCAAATTCGTTGCACCGGAAGCTTCCAATGGTCACAATGATCAAAAGCCCTCTACCAATTTCAATTAAATTTGATAGAATGATGATGAACACTAGCGTAGCAGGTCGCGATGAACGAGAGGTTTATTTAAGGTGTTCAGGAGTGATTCTGATGGAATTAAGTTTGATAGTAACTTAGTATTAGTTAAACGTTCGATTATGATCCATTTAATTTGATTATTATTGAGTTTTAATGATCAAACGGTTCTATGATTAAAGGCTTCGGTTATTCAAACCGATTGGGTTCGTAACCGACGTTTAAACGCAATTAAGGTGCGTGTTCAAGTAAACGTGTTCACGAATCGATTTGGAACGGTTTTTGGGTTGAAATCCGAAGAATTTTGGGGTTTTGACCTTGGGAGTCGGCCGGAGGGTGGCGGAGGGTTGGTTTTCGATTAATTACAATTTTAGTCCCTGCAGTTTTCAAATTAATATTTTATGTTTAAAACTTTCATTTAAAGTTTCAAATTTGTCACAAATACCCCCTGAACTTAATTAACCTTTAAGTTTTAAATGTTTTTATAACTTATTAATTGTTTAACTTTTATAAATTATTATTTTTATTATAATTATTTTATTTTGACTATTATTATATTTTTTATTATTGTAACTTGATGTTAAGTTTATAATAATAACCAAAGTTGTAATTACTATTATTATTATTATATTTTTTAATAAATTAATTTATTAACTTCAAAATTAACTAAGAAACAAGCATAAACAAGCCTTCAAAATTTCATAAATGACATAAATGGTCCTTACAAGAACATAACAGGGTTAACTATTAATTAACGAAAACACGAAAGGTTACAGTCTCCCAACTTTTAAGAATTTCGCCCTGAAATTAAGAATGAACTAAACAAACAAATACGGGTATTTCTTCTTCATATGCTCCTCACGCTCCCAAGTAAACTCAGGTCCACGCTTATTCTCCCAACGAACCTTGACGATGGGGTGGTAGTGGTCCTAGTCTTCTTCATGATGCGATCCATGACTTCAACGGGTTCCTCAACAAAATGTAATGACTCGTCGATCTGGATGTCATCTAATGGGAATGCAGACTTTCGTCAGCCAAACATTTTCTCAAATTTGAGACATGGAAAACAGGATGAACCCCGCTAAGATTGGAAGGTAGTTCCAGTTTATAAGCCACTTTCCCAATCCTTTTCAGGATCTTGAAAGGTCCTACAAATCGTGGAGCTAATTTACCCTTCTTCCCAAAGCGAACGACTCCCTTCCATGGTGAGACTTTAAGAAGAACCATATCCCCAACTTGGAATTCCAACGGCTTGCGTCGTTTATCGGCATAACTCTTTTGTCGACTTCTAGCCACTTCAAGGTTCTTGCGAATCATGGAGACTTTATCGGTTGTTTCTTGTATGAGCTCAGGACAAGTGATAAAATTTTAACCAATGTCAGTCCAGCAGATCGGGGAACGACATTTATGACCATAAAGCGCTTCGCAAGGTGCCATCTTGATACTCGAGTGGTAACTATTATTATACGAAATTTCCGCGAGAGGTAAATGCGTATCCCAGTCACCACCAAAGTCAAGGACACAAAGACGTAGCAAATCCTCTAGGGTTTGAATGGTTCGCTCAGTTTGACCGTCCGTTTGAGGATGGTAAGCCGTGCTTAAATCCAGTTGAGTACCCAAGAGTTCTTGCATAGACGACCAAAAGTGCGAAGTGAAACGAGCGTCTCGGTCGGATATGATATGCAAAGGTACGCCATGACGACTCACAATCTCATCAATGTATATACGAGCTAACCTTGATGTTTTGTAAGTGTCACGTATGGGTATGAAATGTGCCGACTTGGTCAATCGGTCAACGATCACCCATATGCTATCATGACCACGAGAGGTGCGAGGTAGTTTGGTTATGAAGTCCATGGATATGTGTTCCCATTTCCACATGGGAATCTCGGGTTGTTCAAGCAATCCACTAGGACGTTGATGTTCAGCTTTAACCTTCGTACACGTAAGACACTTAGCTACGTAAGTTGCTATGTCTTTCTTCATTCCAGGCCACCAATATTGACCACGCAGATCCATATACATCTTATCGGAACCAGGATGAATTGAGTAACGAGTTTGATGAGCTTAATTCATGATAAAGGTACGAAGATTATCACGGTTTAGAACCCAAATTCGATTCAAGAAATACACCAACCCATTGGGTTTCGTTTCCAGTTGAGCTCGAAGATTGTACTCCAATTCCTCTCCCATTTTTCCTTCTTTTTGAACTGCTTGTTGAGCCTCCATGATACAAGTCTCGATGTCATTCTCAATCCTCAAATTTTGCAGCAGCACCGTAGTCTCGTTAACATCCAGACGAATTCAGTATCAAATTCTCCCAAGGTATCAAACCATTGTCGTCGATCGCGAATTTCTTGAAACGAGACCATCTTATTATGAATCTTACGACTTAGTGCATCGGCTACGACATTTGCCTTTCCAGGGTGGTAACGAATGTCACAGTCATAATCACTAATCAACTCGACCCAACGTCGTTGTCTCATGTTGAGATCCTTTTGATTGAAAACCTGTTGTAGGCTTTTGTGATCGGTGTAGACTATACATTGCGTGCCATAAAGGTAATGTCTCCAATTCTTTAGGGCAAAAACCACAACACCAAGTTCAAGATCATGTGTCGTGTAATTCACCTCATGGACCTTCAATTGCCTCGATGCATATGCTATGACCTTTCCTTGTTGCATGAGAAGACAACCAAGGCCTTGTTTAGATGCATCACAATACACGGTGAAATCATCATTTCCATCGGGAAGGGTCAAGATAGGAGCATTACACAACTTGTGCTTTAATGCTTCAAAGGCTTCCTCTTGTTCAGACCCCCACTCGAATGGTTTATTCTTTTGAGTCAAGGAAGTAAGCGGCTTCGCGATTCTAGAGAAGTTGGCAATGAAACGTCGATAATAGCCAGCAAGACTAAGGAAAGAACGAACTTCGGTTGGAGTTGTGGGAACACACCAATTTTTCACAGCTTCCACCTTTGCAGGGTCAACGTGAATTCCTTGGCTATTCACCACGTGTCCTAGAAATTGGACCTCCTCAAGCCAAAATTCGCACTTTGAGAACTTTGCGTACAGTTGTTCTTTCTTCAATAGCTCAAGAACTTGTCGCAAGTGATGTTCGTGATCGGTTTTGGACTTGGAATAGATAAGTATGTCGTCAATAAAGACAATCACAAACTTGTCTAGATACGGCTTGCATACTCGATTCATGAGATCCATAAAGACAGCAGGAGCATTCGTTAAACCAAAGGGCATAACCATGAACTCATAGTGTCCATATCGAGTACGGAACGCAGTTTTTGGGATATCATCATCATGAACTCGTAATTGATGATAGCCAGAACGTAAGTCAATCTTTGAGAAAATAGAAGCTCCTTGAAGTTGGTCAAAAAGATCATCGATGCGAGGAAGAGGGTAGCGGTTCTTGATGGTAAGTTTGTTAAGCTCACGATAATCGATGCACATACGAAACGATCCATCTTTCTTCTTCACGAACAGAACAGGCGCACCCCAAGGCGATGAGCTTGGACGGATAAAGCCCTTGTCGGACAGTTCTTGGAGTTGACTAGCTAGCTCTTGCATTTCCGATGGTGCAAGTCGATATGGTGACTTAGCCACGGGGTTCGCTCCCGGAATTAAATCGATCTTAAACTCGACTTCACGCACGGGAGGTAAACCACTAAGGTCATTGGGAAATACTTTAGGAAAGTCTCGTACAATTGGGACATCCTTAAGGTCTTTCCCTTTGACTTTCGTGTTGACCACGTAGGCCAAGAAAGCCATGTAATTCTTGCTTAGACATTTTCGGGCTTGAGTACACGACATGAGTTTGAGTCCTTTGGAGGATTTTTCGCCAAACACTTTCAATGTATCCCCCGAAGGTAAAGGTATTTGAACGCACTTCTCGAAACAAATAATTTCCGCATGATGTTTGGCTAGCCAATCCATGCCAATGATAACGTCAAAGCTTCCAAGTTTCATAGGAATAAGATCGATAAAGAAATCATGCTCGTTTAGGCTCAAAATGCAATCACGAATAACGACATCAACAGTGATGGGTTCTTCATCGGCGACTTCGACAGTAAGAGGTCTTTCTAATTTCGTATGTGGCTTAGCAAGTATAGGATCAAATTCTAACGAGACAAAACTCTTATCGGCTCCAGAGTCAAACAGAACGTAGGCATAAGAATTATTAATAAGAAACATACCTGTTCAGTTTTAAAGACGTTTAACGATACAGGTAAAGCAACAAAAGAACTTAGATCATAAAGTTGGGGTTGGATTTGACATACCGTTCACCACATCGTTGTTTGCTTGTGCTTGGTTTGCATTGATGTTGAAGGCACGTCCTCGGGCTTGTGGTACATTACCCGCAAGACGAGGGCATTGTGGGCGAAAATGACCAGGTTCCCCACAGTTGTAGCAAGCACGATTAGCAACTAACGCGGCATTGTTTGGTGCACGGTGACAAGTAGCCACCAAGTGTCCATACTTACCGCACAGTGTACAGATACGGCACGGGTATTACCCGCATGATGATACCTACAGACATTGCACAATGGTAGAGGACCAGCATAGGCTCTAGCAGCAGGTGCTTGTGCAACAGGAGCGGGTTGTCTTTGAGGTACCTTGGGTGTAGCCACAGCGAAATTACGCGCCGGTGTGAACTTGCGTTTCTTGTTGTTGTAAGACGGTTCATTCTTACTCTCCTTAGCTGCTTCAGGGACCGCCTTTTCAGTCTTTTTAGCACCTTTGACAGACAAGGTGCCCGCTCGAATATGGTTTTCAGTAAGTAGAGCGGTGATGGTAATGGCATCTTCCAAAGTTGTGGGTCTACTTCCCACCACGGCATCTTGGATTTGAGGTGGCACCCCCTTGATAACTTCTCAATGTTCCTAGGAATAGTGTCAACCATATGAGGCAACAGGATGCTCAACTCGTGATGCCTAGTTGAATAGGCCAAATGATCTCCACCATCTTGCTTGAGATTCCAAAACTCCTCCTCCAGATTTTGCAGCTCGCTTCTCGGGCAGAACTTTTGGATGGCAATGTTCTTGAATTCATCCCAAGTTAGTGCCAACACAGCATCAGCACCACGATTCCTCTTCTCACTATTCCACCATGTAAGTGCTCTTTGTTGAAGAACACTTGTGGCATAACGGACTTTGAGTGCCTCGGGACACTCACAGTTGATGAAGGTGTTCTCCATGCTTTCAAACCACTCGAGAAGTGGCTCCTTCCTTCCCACTAAAGCTAGTGGGTTTGCACGAGTTGAAGTGCTTAAACATGCAGGTTTGGTTGTTTCTTCCTTGATTTGCACTATTCTCTCCTTGCCCATTGCCATTAGTGTTGTTACTAGCGTTGGTCATCAAGGTGCTACTCAGTTTGGCAACCATGGTTGGAATGACTGCAGCCATTTGACGGGCAATCATGGCGGCTAATTTGCGGTCGAAGCTACCACGCTTTCTATGATGACGAGACATGCTGGATACAAAATAAGTTAGTCACAGAAATTTGGAGGTAGAAGATAAAAAATCAAACAAAGATTTTTCAGACTTGTAAAACACACATGAAATGATTCCATTTGGTATGCATTACCATTTGGAAACGTTGACACGTCAAGGTGAGTTAACTCCAATTGCCTTAGAAACTTGTGTATATTGACCATAGTTTATCACTCATCCCAGAAATCCCCAGGTAAGCATAACTAGTCCCATGGGATTTATGCGAAATGCTTATCTTAGCCCGAAGGCTTTTTGCCAGGAAATCCAGAATACAGGTGTCTATGCGTCACAATATTTCTTTAGGTTCATGGAATTAAAACCTTGATGAGATTTTCATAGATTAGACATAAAGTCTAAAGATTTGAATCTTTCGATATAAAGCTTACTTTCCCACGTGTCGTCGAGAATAAGTTTAAGAGATTTCATCGTCGAGAGAATAAAGGATTAAGAATAAGTTTTAGGGGAGACAAGGCAACCAAGTTTCTCAATTACAAGGCAATCCTAACTAAAGGCATCATGTTGCACATAAAAGGCCTTTCTAAACAAGTAGCATCATGTAGCATGCAACAAAATGTATTACAAGGTCATAAAGATTTTTCTTATAAGGTTCATGCATCAACTATAGTCTAGGTCACCATTTCTAATAACCTAAATCTCTATAGTTATGGGCTCTGATACCAATCTGTCACACCCCAACCTTAACGGCGAAAACGTCGAGATGTGAGGGTTAAGATTGTTCACAGCCACATAACGCTACCATTAATTGTAAATATGATTATCATAAGATTAAATAAACATTACATCCAAGAGTCTCAACTAAATAAAAATAACAAAAGTTCCAGTTTCCAAGTTTCAAGATATATTATTTATTTTTCCTAGGTCCAAATCCTAAGTGTAAGCATGCTTCAAAAGATAATCATCAACCTTGTGCATTTCCTGAAACATGTTAAAAATAAAGGGTCAACTTTGAAAGTTGGTGAGTTTCCATGGGTTAAGCATACATATATTTATAAAAGTTTACAAGTAGCAATTCATGTCAATGGTTACGAATAAAGCAAGTTTATAGATAACATATAGCTACAATCAAACCTTGACAGATTACAAGATTACAAGATTAAACGATTAGCTAAGTGTACTTGGTTCCCATAGTGCTCAAGAATACGACACTAGGAGCCGACAATACCTCGGCGTTAGCACCAAATAGGCTTGTCAGGCCCATAGATCTATGACGTCGCCAGACTAGCAATAGTTAATGATTGTCAACATATAATGGTCATCATATAAGGCTCACAATATTACAAATAACCATGACAAAAAGTAAAGATGAATTGCATGTGCGTTTACAAGTACCAAGATGTTTACAAGTGCAAGTTTATAAAGTTAATATGTTTCACCCCAAAATGTGTGAAATAAAGTAAAAGAGGGGCATGGAAAACTCACTTGATATAAGTTGATGTTAAAGGTAATATCAAGTAATGTAAATGGTGCTCCAACGATTTCTTTTACAAGATACCTAAACGTATATATTCCAAGATTAAGTTTAACAACAAGATTAACGATTAAACATGAACTAGGGTTTCAATAGAGATTTGGGGTTTTTGATATAGATAAAATTTAATAATGAAATCAATTATATATTATTTCAATGAAAAGTATTATACCATTTAGATAATATAACGAATTAAAGTATTTATAATAACGGGTAAAATTAAATATAAAGTGTAAATAATTTCTATAATTATTTAAACTAACACGATTAAACTAAAAGTAACGTTTGGACCAATAATAATTTATTAATTTAAACTATCATTTTAAATCCATTTTTTTTAAATTAACTAAAAATAATTTTTGTTATATTGTTTTATTAAAAGATTATATAAGTATTTAATTAAAAAAAATTTTTGCAGAAAATAATTTGGTCACTTTTAAATTAGTTAAAGTTTACAAAAATGATTTTTATAATAATTAAAAATTTATGTAATTAAAAATAATTGTAGAAAACCCCTAAAAAAATAGGTTGAGGGTGCCCGGGTTCGAACCCGGAACCTCAAGGAAAGGGTAACACGCGCTTAACAAGTAGGCCGGGTAGCCTATGCCTGCCAGAAAATGGTTTTAAATTCTTAAAAGTATTAATTACTAGAATCCCCAAATCATAAGAACCATAGAACGATTTAGGACCAAATTGACCATAAAAAAGATAACGATTACTGAAATGAACATGGGGCTTTGATTCCCCATGTAAATTAGAGTATATGTATATGTTTAATTTACCCGAATTGAAACGAAACCGATGTGCACGTATGAAGAACAAGTCGCGACTGTGGTGAAAGTGATTCAGGTTGCAATCGTTGATATTATCCAAATTCGTTGCACCGGAAGCTTCCAATGGTCACAATGATCAAAAGCCTCTACCAATTTTAGTTAAATTTGACAGAATGATGATGAACACTAGCGTAGCAGGTCACGCTGAACGAGAGGTTTATTTAAGGTGTTCAGGAGTGATTCTGATGGAATTAAGTTTAATAGTAACTTAGTATTAGTTAAACGTTCGATTATGATCCATTTAATTTGATTATTATTGAGTTTTAATGATCAAACGGTTCTATGATTAAACGCTTCGGTTATTCAAACCGATTGGGTTCGTAACCGATGTTCAAACGCAATTAAGGTGCGTGTTCAAGTTCGAAACGTGTTCACGAATCGATTTGGAACGGTTTTTGGGTTGAAATCCGAAGAATTTTGGGGTTTTGACCTTGCCGGAGTCGGCCGGAGGGTGGCCGCCGGAAATACGGGGAAAGATGCGGGAGGGGGTTTGGGTTTCGATTAATTACAGTTTTAGTCCCTGCAGTTTTCAAATTAATATTTTATGTTTAAAACTTTCATTTAAAGTTTCAAATTTGTCACAAATACCCCCTGAACTTAATTAACCTTTAAGTTTTAAATGTTTTTATAACTTATTAATTGTTTAACTTTTATAAATTATTAATTTTTATTATAATTATTTTATTTTGACTATTATTATATTTTTTTATTATTGTAACTTGATGTTAAGCTTTATAATAATAACCAAAAGTTGTAATTACTATTATTATTATTATTTTTTAATAAATTAATTTATTAACTTCAAAATTAACTAAGAAACAAGCATAAACAAGCCTTCAAAATTTCATAAATGACATAAATGGTCCTTACAAAAACATAACAGGGTTAACTATTAATTATCGAAAACACAAAATGTTACATAAGCAAGCAAACCAAGTCAAATAAACATGAAGTTGTAGATGAAGATAATGATTACCACTCTCTCCTAGACACACATCATGAAGATAAAATCTTAGATTTCTTTCATGATTCTCCTTAAACATTTCATGATAACCAACAGACAGATGAAACAAACACAATCTTGCCTAACAATCTACACCAGACCTCATGATAAGTAATCTTGACTCAACAATACCTGTTGATCAGATTGAAACAACCAGAGTTCAGAAATATCATCCATTAGAGAACATTATAGGTGACCTAAATGTCAGATTGACAAGGAGTTAATCTAATGCAGCAAACATATGCTTGTTCTCTTGCTTTTTTTCTCTTATTGTCCCAAAGAACATCACAGAAGCATTAAATGATAACAGTTGGATAGAAGCCATGCAAGAAGAACTTCAATAATTCAGAGAGCAAGAGGTATGGCAGCTGGTTGATCTACCTGAAGGTCAATATGCTATTAGAACCAGATGGCTTTAATGAAACAAAGCAGATAATAGAGGGATTATCATAAGGAATAAAGCAAGGCTTATAGCATAAGGATACACTCAGGATGAAGGCATTGACTATGACAATGCCTTTGCTCCAGTAGCAAAATTAGAAGAAATACTAGTGTTCCTTGCATATGCTTCTGCAAAGAAGTTCACTGTCTTCCAGATGGATGTGAAATGTGTAATCATGTATGGAAACATAGATGAAGAAGTACATGTTACTCAAGCACTAGGGTTTAAAGATCCTGAATTCCCTCACAGAGTATACACATTAGATAAAGCTCTGTATGGTCTTTATCATGCACCCAAGAAGTGGTATGAAAAATTGTCCAAGCTTCTACTACAAAATGGTTACACAAGAGGCAAGATTGATCAAACATTGTTCCTGAAGAAACTAGGACGAGACTTGTTAGTTGTTCAAGTTTATATGGATCACATCATATTTAGATCCACAAACATACAGCTATGCAGAGATTTTGAAACCCTCATGCAATCCATGTTTCGAATGAGTTCAATGGGAAAACTCTCATTCTTTATTAGGCTTCAAGTACAACAATCACTAGAAGGGATTTTCATCAATCAAAGCAAATATGTCAATCAGATCTTAAAGAAGTACAACATGGCTGATTGCACATCAAGCAAAACACCATTTGCCATAGGCTTAAAGTTTGGACCAAATCAAGAAGGAACATTAGTAACTCAAAAGTTATACAAATCTATGATTGGCTCTCTTATGTACCTTACTACAAGCAGACTAATCATCATGTATAAGTATGCATGTGTGCAAGTTATCAAGCAGACACCAAAGAGTCACACATCAATGCAGTGAAGAGAATCTTCAGATATTTGAAAGGAAAACAAGATCTTGGCCTTTGGTATCCAAAAGATAGAGAATTCTGTCAGGATCAGTGATCTTAAGTTTGATCAATTAGAGTTGAATCGCAGCGGAATTAGAACAAGAATTAGACAAATATTGCAAGAACACAATAGATATTCAATGGAACAGTACACGGTTATAGAGAACGAGGGTTTTCTGCAAAATGGATAATATCATTCATGCACACATGCTTTGGTATGGCGGCTGCTAAGCTTTTCTAAGTTTGCTATAGCTGCGCGTCGCACCTTACAATTAGGTCAACATTCCTTATATAAAGGAATGTGACGTCTGCTGATGTCACTTGATAGTGACATCTAACAGAATTATTACAAACAACTGAAAGTAAGCAAACTACTGAGAATGTTCACAACAACTGAGAACATCTGAGAGTATGCTAAGTATAAGATGGTACTAAAACTACTGAAACTACAAGTACTGATTACAATAAACATAAAACTACTGAAAGGAAACCATCACAACTACTGAAGAGGTCTTCTTCAGCTGTTGTGACAACATCTAAAACTTGGTCTTCAGTCTTTGTCTTCAGTTCTTTAGCTTCAGACTTTGTCTTCAGCTCTTTCACTTCAGACTTTGTCTTCAGCTCTTTCACTTCAGACTTTGTCTTTAGCTCTTTCTCTTCAGACTTTGTCTTCAGCTCTTTCACTTCAGACTTTGTCTTTAGCTCTTTCTCTTCAGACTTTGTCTTCAGCTCTTTCACTTCAGACTTTGTCTTCAGCTCTTTCACTTCAGACTTTGTCTTCAGACCTTGTTATCAGTTGATGTCTTCAGCTATTGCAGACTACTTCAGTTGTTGTAATGTCCGTGGGACTTAAAGGTTTTTCTGATCAGGCTCATTGGTTCTTTTGGTCCAACAAACTCCCCCTGAACCAATGCAGCCAAAACCTTTAAGCTTATTGAGGTCCCACTTATTCTTGGCAGAAATACTCTCTTGATCAGCTTCAGAGATATCGGATAAGCACAGGCCAGGGAACAGGTTTCAGTAGATGTGAATGTCAAAGGATGGAAGGGAACTCTGTCTTGGGGAACTGGACACAAAGCTGTTATCCCAACCATGAAACCTACTTGCCATTAATGAGTCTATAAGACTCTCTGACGTAGGCCTCAAGGAGAACAACTTGTTCCTCCTTAGTGAGTTCTTCTGCTTCTCCTTCGAAGAAGAACTCTGGGCCATAGTACTCTGATAGGTACTTTAACGTCTTTCCATTTTTCAACTCAACAGTTGTTATCTCTCTGTAAGCAAATTCATCTGGGTGAGTCCCTTCTAATAACAACTGGAGTTCATTTTTCTTGATCTCTTCAAGCCTCTTGTATAACAACCCCTTCTTGACCATTTTGTTCTCCATTAGAGTTTGAGGGGTCATCTTTGACTTGTAGGCTCTCTTGAAGTCTTCAAGTATCTCCCAGGGTGAGACTACAATAGCCAACATAATAACAGCATCTATGGTCTTTCTCAGCACCTGCCTCATCTAAGGCTTCGATAATCAACCCCTTATTAAATGCTTCAGAAGCACAGATTCTGGTGGTTATTGCCAGAATACTATCTCTGGTCCATGATTTAATCTTAATTAATGATCTTCCCAAGTATTTTGCAATAAACCTGATCATTATCTCCAACCTCTCCCTTTCCATCACACTGTAACTGGCCCATCTCTCTTGTATCTCTTTAATCTCCAGCCTTCTGATCTCAGTGTCTAAAGTAGCTGTATCAAAGCCTTGTCTGAAGAGTTGGTCTATTATTCTGTCCATTGATCTGTTGTGAGCTTTATCAGCTTCTTTAATCAGATCTTCCAATGATTTCTCTTCATCAGGCTTTTGAGTTTCAGCACTTTTCTTTCTCTTGTATGTGATCAGCTATTTTTCCTTTTCTAACTCCTTTTCTTTCTCTTGTTGTTTCTCATCTTCCACTCTCTTTCTCTTTCTTTCTTTCACTGCCTTAGACTCCCTTTTTTTGGGTGCATTGGGTTTAGGGGTTTGAATGGCAGAAAGCTTCTTTTGCACAACATCATCAACAAGTGTTTGTAGATTTGAGGAGATCCTCTCTTCAATGGCTTTATGCACAATCTCATTGATGATGGGAGTGATGAGAGGTAAGAAATGTTGAAAAGTAGCAACCATCTGCTCAGAGGGGTTCTGTCCCTGAGAGGTGGTGCCAAAAGCAGTGGCTGGTGGCTCAGTTGAGTGTAGTGGCTGAGTGTTTGGTGAACCTTCAGATGAAGGTGCCATCTGTGGGTTTATTGGGGCAGATGGACTTTGATCCTGAGACATTTTGGCAAGCAGTTCTTTGAGTCTGCTCACCTCAGCCTCAAGGATTGTGTTATGGGCTAAGACATCAAAGAAAAAGCCCAGGTCATCATCAGTCTTTGCTGAATCACCTGACCTCCTGATTGAATCAGGATGTACATGCCCTGAGTGTAGATCAGTTGTAGCATGTGCCCCTTGTTCTTGGTTCTGGGGACTTCCTGCCTCAGGACTGAGTCCTTCATCGGCAGTTGCCTCTGGTGAGGTCTTAGAGATGTTACCAACTGCATCCTGTTCATTTGCTGAATCAGTAGAAGTGGCAGCCTCACCAGATGTTCTAACCTCCTCCTCTACACGGGGAGATTGAACATTATAACCCCTGTGCTGTGGGTTATCAGCAGCATTTTGGTCCTCTTCCTCAGCTGTTGAGGTTCTCCCCATTGTAATTGGTTTCTGGGGAGGAGGAGAGGAATGCAGCTAACTCAGCACTTGTGCAACTATAATGGTTGGGCTTTGAGGGGCGGTTGCATGTGGAGATAGGTTTGAAGCAGATTGCACCCGGGGTGACTGGTGCTCTTCAATGGTAACGTTCTCAATTGAGATAGGTTCCAGAATTGTGGTATCCCCAATTATGGTTGCATCAGGATCCTGTTGAGAGGATACCTGAGCGGCTAGGGCTGGTGGAGTCTTTGACACTACTGGGGGGTTAGAACCAGTAAGTGTTTCCTGTATTGGTGTTACAGGGGCATCCTCAGGGGACTCATCTCCCTGAGTAGCCTTTTTGGGCTTTTTGGTGTTGGGTTTGGTGGGGACTTTGGATCTGGAAGTGGAGGCTGTGGGTTCCCGCTGCTTGGGTTTTAGCAGCCGGGCAGCCCCTTTCATTGTAGGGTCAGAGTTGTGCCTGGAGTATACTTCAGGCAATACAGCCGGAGCAGGGACTCCAAGGCCAACAAGGTCGTCTGATTTTAGCTGATTTAAAATTATGGCCATGAGAAACCTGGGATATAATATCCATCTGTTTGCCACAGGTTTCAAAGCCAGATCCTTTAGTTCCATAAAAACTATCTCAGAAAAATTTAGATTTTGTCGTTCAAAGATAGAGTATAATACCTGTTGCCATCGGGAGGACATCTGATCCCATGAGGAGGTTTTTGGTGCAAGGCAGACATTCACCATATGGAATATAAGACATTCAGCATCATGGAAGTGATTCTTCAGAATGGTGGTAGCACTTAAGTCTCCTTCATACCCGTTATTGATGAAAGACATATCAGTTGTGCCTTTCGGGTATTCTGTGACCCAGGTGGCATCATGTAGATTTAGGGTTTGTCGAATGATGTCTGGAGTGATGACCACCTGTTTCTGGTTAACCAACGACTGGAGAGTGATTTGGCGATCATTCTCACCAGTTTGCACAGAGACGTTGGTCCAGAATTGGCTTAGGGAATCGGGGTATATGGTAGGATTCACAAGAAAAGCGGTTCGGTACTGGGAATCTACCATAAGATCGATGGCATTATCAAATTTGTTCCAAAAGGCCGATTTCGAGAGGTAGGCAACACAGTTGTGTCTGGGTTTGAGTTTCATGGTCGCCATTGTTGAGAGAGTGAAGGATATGAAACGGCTAATGAAACGTTTGAAATTAGGTTTAGGTATTTATAGTGTAAGAAAAGGCTGATATAAAACGACTGAAAGTATTGGTGCTGTCATCAGTTGTTTGAAAACAACTGAAGACCTGGTATTAACTTTCAGAAGTTGCAACAACTGAAGACTTGGTATTAGTCATCAGTAGTTGTGAAACTACTGAAGACATGGTTTTGGCTTCAGTTGTATGAAGTGAAACAGCATTTGTAGAAACAACTGAAGAGAAAAGTTTCTCATCAGCTATTGTCGTCAATTCTTAGCTCATCAGCTGTTTCATTCTGACCTCAACACTTATCAGACTTTGTCTGATTTTCAGACGTTTCATTGGTCATCAGTACTTATCTGTTATACTTACATCAGTAGTTGTAACTACATCAGTTCTTTTCAACAGATAGAGTACTTCAGTACTTTTAAGTAATTTAGTCTTCAGTAGTTATGAAAACTACTGAGGATAAAAGAACTTATCGGTACTTATTTGTGACAATAGTATACGAATGCTCATCAGTACTTGTTGACTGAGATCATCAGTAGTTGTCACTTATTCTAGCTGCAGCATACCAAGCCTTAACACTAGGTTTTGGAAAGTTGAACTGTCCAAAGGCTTAGTAAATATGTCTGCAAGCTCATCAGCACTAGGAACAAACTTTGGATCAATCAGACCTTTTTCAAAACAATCCCTAATAAAATGATGTCTGATCTCAATATGTTTGGTCCTAGAGTGCTGGACTGGATTCTTGACAATACAAAGAGCTGAAGCACTATCCATTAGTAATGGAGTCTTAGTCTCTGTAATGCCATAATCCAATAATTGATTCTGAAGCCAGAGTACCTGAGATGTACAACTTGCAGCAGCAATGTACTCGGCTTCAGCAGTGGATGTAGCAACAGATGTTTGTTTCTTACTCTGCCAAGAAACCAAACAGTTGCCTAGGAATTGACATCCACCAGAAGTTGATTTTCTAGTTACTTTACACCCTGCATAGTCACTATCAGAAAAAGCAACTAATTTGCAAGAGTGCCCAGTGGAATACCAAAGACCTAGAGATTGAGTACCTTGCAGATATCTAAAGATCCTCTTGACTGCAATCAAATGAGACTCTTTAGGAGCAGCCTGAAATCTAGCACAAACACAAGTTGCAAACATAATATCTGGTCTAGAAGCTGTTAAGTACATCAAGGACCCATCATACATCTGTAAAGTGTTTCATCAACAGCTTTACCTTTCTGATCTGCATCCAGTTGTGTGGTGCTGCACATAGGAGTAGAACAGGGCTTACAGTTTTGTAAATCAAACTTTTCCAAAAGACTCTTTGTGTATTTTGACTGATGAATGAAAGTTCCATCAGCCTTTTGTTTGATTTGCAAACCTAGAAAGAACTGTAATTCTCCCATGGCACTCATTTCGAATTTTTGTTGCATCAACTTTGTAAATGCATCACACAATGTGGATCAGAGGATGCAAAAATAATATCATCAACATAAATTTGAACAAGGAGCTTATGCTGACCCACTTTCTTAATGAACAAAGTTTTATCTATGGAGCCTCTAGTGAAATTATTCTGAAGAAGAAAATTTGACAGTGTTTCATACCAGGCTCTAGGAGCTTGTTTCAACCCATAAAGAGCCTTATCAAGTTTATACACCCAATCAGGATGTTTATTATCCTCAAAACCTGGTGGTTGACACACATAAACCTCTTCTTTTATTTTACCATATAAAAATGCACTTTTGACATCCATTTGAAAAACTTTAAGATTGTGGAATGCAGCATAGGCTAAGAACAATCTAATTGCCTCCAATCTGGCTACAGGGGCAAAGGTTTCATCATAATCGATACCTTCTTCTTGTGAAAACCCCTGGACAACCAGTCTGGCCTTGTTCTTGACAATTTGCCCATGTTCATCTGTTTTATTCCTAAACACCCATTTAGTGCCTATTGCACACTTACCTGGGGGTAGAGGAACCAGTTCCCACACTTGCTGCTTTTTGAACTGAAGAAGCTCAAGCTGCATGGCATCAACCCATCCATTGTCTCTTAATGCAATATGATAGTTCTTTGGCTCTTGCTGACTGATGAAGAGAGCATAGAAGCAGAAGTTGGACAATTGACTTCTAGTTGAGACACCAGCATTGATATCACCAATGATTTGAGACATTGGGTGATTCTTCAGCTCTTGGTACACTATGAGATCTGTGCAAGTGTTTGTAGCACGCTCAGCAGCAACAGATGTTGATCCAGATTCTTGAAACCAAGTATTAGATGGCAAGTCAAATGAAGTAGAGGATTCAAAATCTCATCAGCATTTGTTGTGGATGGTGCTACTGAAGCTACAGGAACATCAAGTTTAGTAGACTCAGGCAGTTGATCACTAAACTTGAATAGGTGAGTACTGGGATCATCATCAACATCAGTACCACCAGATGGATGACTAGCTGCAGAAGGTGATGAATTCACATGATCTGCAACAGCTGGAGGCTGATAAGGAACATATTGCAGTATGTCCAGATCAAACAACTCCACAGGGTTTTGTGGAATTTTGTCCTTAGGGGATTCATTGAACTTCACATGCAAGGTTTCTTCAACCATCTTTGTTCTGCAGTTGAACACTCTGTAAGCCTTGCAAGTGGATGAATACCCAACAAAATACCCTGCATCCACCTTAGAATCAAACTTTTGGAGTTGATCCTTTGTGTTGAGAATGTAACAAGGACACCCAAATGCTCTGAAGAATGAAATTAGAGGAGCCAAATGATGTAGAACTTCATAAGGAGTCTTCATCAACCTCTGATTCACTAAAGCTCTATTTTGCACATAGCATGCTGTGTTGACAGCTTCAGCCCAAAAGGTCAGTGGCAAACCAGAGTCAGCCAACATGGACCTTGCAGCTTCAATTAGGGTCCTGTTCTTTCTCTCCACTACTCCATTTTGTTCTGGAGTCCTTGGGATGCTATACTGCCTCTTGATTCCTTTTGAAAGGTAGAAATCATCAAGTGTATGGTTTCTAAATTCAGTTCCATTATCACTTCTTATACACTTGACTGATAGGGAATACTGCTTCTCAACATACAACACAAAGTTAATAATTGTCTGAGCAGCCTCATCCTTTGAATGCAAGAAGAAGGTCCATACAAATCTGGAGTAATCATCCACAATTACCAGACAGTATTTCTTCTTTGCCATGCTCATTACTCTCACAGGACCAAAGAGATCCATGTGCAGTAATTGCAAGCAGGCAGTGGACTTTGGTTCTTCTATAGGAGGGAATGAAGCTTTGTGTTGTTTTCCTTTTAAACAAGCAGTGCAGGTTTCATCACAGTGGAACTCCTTTATTGGTGACCTCTCACTAAACTATTGTGGATCAGCTGATTCATGTTTTTGAGATTAACATGACCCAGCCTTCTATGCCACAGTTTAGATTCCTGAGGAGAGGCCTTGGAGAACAGGCAAGGATGACCTTTTATATCAATCTTCTTTGACAAATCCAAGGCATATACTCTTCCTATCCTGTTGGCCTTCAGGAGAGTATGTTCATCCAATACCTTGTCAATCAGCCTCAGAACTTTGGAAGACAGAATCCGGCAGTTCTGGCTTGTGAAAAGTGCAACATGCCCTTTATCACACATCTGACTGACACTCAGTAGATTATACTTGAGATTCTCCACATGGTTAACATCATCAAATCTGATTTCTCCATTTGACACAAATCCTTTCCCGATGATGTAACCTTTAGCATCATTTCCAAATGAGACAAATCCCTTCTTTCCTTGAGAGTAGTCATTAAGAAGAGAACTGCTCCCAGTCATATGCATAGATCCTCCACTGTCTACATACCAGATGCTTCTTTGGCATGCTGAAGAACCCTGCATTTATCATAAGAAACTAGTTAGCTTTAGAGACCCAAACCTTTTTGGTTTTGGGTCTGTTTTCATCAACAGATTTAACCATAACTTGTTTCTCATGATTAACAGCTGATGAAGGTGGAGATGGTGCTGAAATGGATTTCTTAGATTTGGGCTTGGATTTCCCTTTCAGTGGTTTGATCACAGGTGCATCTAGTTGGTTAACTCTCCCCAACAAATGCTGAACCATCATAACAAGTTGTGTCTGATTTGTTGCTAAAGCCTTCAGCTCATTTGACACATCAGTACTTGTTTTTGATGAGTTCCTGTGACCCACCATTTCCTCCTTCTTGAAATTCACAGACTTAGTCTGATGTTTATCATGAGGAACACTATCAGCTGTTTTCTGATAAACCCCATCCTTCTTTTTGGATTTGGCGAGGCCTTGGGTTTATCAGTTTGAGATGACTGTGGTACAAACTTGGTCTCAAACTCATTTTTCATTTTATTAATCTCTTCTTTAATGAGCTTATCTCTGTTGAGTTTGGAACCCTTTTTGTACCAGCATTCATCAGATAGATGATTGAATTTACCACATATTTCACATGGCTTATTCTTCATCTTGGATTGATCAACTGCTGAAGTGGAAACTACTGAAGGTGTGATCTTCAGTACTTTCCTCCTTTCAGTACTTGTGTTAAGTACTGAAGGATCGGTAACAACTGAAGACTTGTTCTTCAGCTGTTCTCTATCCGTCCTGAAAGACCGTATGATAGATTCCTCAGCAGTTGTTAATCCTTTTATTTCAGCAGATATGAAATGCTTTTCAGATGTTGTGACTTGCCCTTCAGTACTTGGAGTACTTTGAGGGACAACATCTGAATTGCTCAGCTTCATGTGTTTATCAGCATTTAAACCATCAGGCAATGATTTGCTGAGATCTTAACACTGACTTCATCCTCTAATTTTGACAATTTTGTATTATCATTTGAGGATGAATCACATGATGATGTGGTTTGGAAATTACTTTCACCTTCAGATTTTACTATTGATTTTGAAGTAAAATCAGTAGGTGGTGCAGTATGATTGTAACCTATTCCAAACTTCACATTTGAAGCTGTTTGCTTGCTGAGAAGCATTTCAAATCCCTTGCAGGATGTTACCCAGCGGTCACACTCAACTTGGGTATCTGCAAGTGTCTCTTTGAGACTTCTGTGGTTCTCAAGTATGACCTCTACCTTAGCCTTTTCATCATTAAGTTGGCATTTAAGCTTGTAAATCTCATCATCTTTGTCATTAAGAGCAGACTCATACTCAGCTTTTCTTTTGGAAATAGTTTTCTCAAGCTCAAGATTTTGATTGATTAAAGCTACATTTGCCTCTCTAATAGAGACAAAGGCAGCTATGCATGATTCAGAACATAACTTGGCTTTAGCCTCAGAAGATACCTGGGTTACCTGTGAAGATGATGCATCGGAGCAGGAACCCTCAGTAGACTCCAGGGCCATGAGAGAAGATTCCCAAAAGGATGTTCACCACCATGTTGACCAGCACCAGCAAATAATTGCTCATTGAAACCAGAAAGATCATCTGGTGAGCTGCTCCAGTCAACAACTCCTGGTGTGAAGAAGCTGTGATGAGGTTGAGATTGTGATGGAGATGGTTGAGGCTCAGGTAGGGCTTGAGGTTGTTGTGCTATAGGAACTTGAACTGGATTTGGCTGTGGCATGTAATAGCAGGGATATGGATATGGCATTGGACCCTGAGGGACAAAATATGCAGGAGATTGAGGTTGTGAGTGATGACCAGAACTAGCAGGATGTTGCCCTTTGTTTTGTGAACTATTGCTTGGAAAGGTCACAAAGGGTGCAGAGGAGTTAGATCCAGTTGATCTACACTCTCTTGCAAAGTGCCCAAGCCTGTGGCATTTGTGACACCTCAACTTACTCTTGTCAAAACCAACTTTGGTTTTGCCAGAGAGTCCTGGAAATTTCCTACCAGTTCTCTTGTAGAACTTTTGAGATCTGATATTGATCAAGGCCATTTGGCTCAAAATATCCATCTCTTCTAAATCATCATCAGCAATACCCATCAAATCATCCATGATAAAGCATAAATTATCACTATTACACCCAGAATGACTGTCAACACCAACAAATGCATGATCAGAACTGTTTGAAGAGAAATCTATATGCTCATCATAATGGCTTTCTGATCCAGCATATTCTGACTCATGACCGACCAAGGCAGTGTTCCCTGGTACAAAGTCATCAGTGAGCTTTCCTGATGATGCCAGTTTCCTTTTCTGCTCTATCTCTCTTTCAAATGTAAGCAGTTTCCCATGGAGTTGGGTGAGAGATAGGCTATCCAATTTGCACTGGAGCGTAGGACAATGGTGTATGTGTCCCATCTCTCAGGCAGTGATCTGAGGAATCTGTTGTTCATCTGGCTGTTAGTATACTCATGCTTGACCATTTTCAGCTCAGAGATCAAGCAGGAGAAACGCTCAAACTGTTGAGTCAGTGTCTCACCCTTCCTATGAGAGAAAGTCTCATATTGTTGGGCGAGGATTTCTCTGTTGTTTGCTAAGACCTCATCTGTTCCTCCGAATTGTTCCTTCAAAGCATTCCAGAGGTCATGAGCAGTTTCATGATGCATAAGCCCAGAATAGATTTCATTAGGCAGTGCCATGGCCAAAATTCCATGGGCTTTAGCATCAATCTCAAACAGTTTACGATCTTCATCTGAGTATTGCTCCTTCTTCTTCGGAACCATTTGGTTGGTCTCCGGATTGTTCACCATAGGCTTGTGTGGACCGTGAACCACAGATGTCCAACAACCTGAACTGTTAACAGACAGGTGATGGAGCATTCTTTGTTGCCATATGTTATACTCACTCCTAACCAGCATCGGAGGCTTGGTTGAGGAGCCAGTATTGTGAGGGTCATTAGAAGGAGTAGTCATTCTCAGATTCAAACCAATTCAATCAAGTTTCAACAGATTTAGCACAAAAACACAACAAACTCAATATGAACCAAGAAGAAACTCAAATTGAATACCAGAAGCAGCAGAAAATCAATCTCTATAACCAATTCTTGCAAATATGCTAATTCGATCAAACTTTAGATATCGAAATAGCAGTTTCAATGATCAATTGTTAAACCGATCAATGATTAACCCGCTCTGATACCATTTGTCAGGATCAGTGATCTAAGTTTGATCAATTAGAGTTGAATCGCAGCAGAATTAGAACAAGAATTAGACAAATATTGCAAGAACACAATAGATATTCAATGGAACAGTACACGGTTATAGAGAACGAGGGTTTTCTGCAAAATGGATAATATCATTCATGCACACATGCTTTGGTATGGCGGCTGCTAAGCTTTTCTAAGTTTGCTATAGCTGCACGTCGCACCTTACAATTAGGTCAACATTCCTTATATAAAGGAATGTGACGTCTGCTGATGTCACTTGATAGTGACATCTAACAGAATTATTACTAACAACTGAAAGTAAGCAAACTACTGAGAATGTTCACAACAACTGAGAACATCTGAGAGTATGCTAAGTACAAGATGAAACTAAAACTACTGAAACTACAAGTACTGATTACAATAAACATAAAACTACTGAAAGGAAACCATCACAACTACTGAAGAGGTCTTCTTCAGCTGTTGTGACAACATCTGAAACTTGGTCTTCAGTCTTTGTCTTCAGTTCTTTAGCTTCAGACTTTGTCTTCAGCTCTTTCACTTCAGACTTTGTCTTCAGCTCTTTCACTTCAGACTTTGTCTTCAGCTCTTTCTCTTCAGACTTTGTCTTCAGCTCTTTCACTTCAGACTTTGTCTTCAGCTCTTTCTCTTCAGACTTTGTCTTCAGCTCTTTCACTTCAGACTTTGTCTTCAGCTCTTTCACTTCAGACTTTGTCTTCAGACCTTGTTATCAGTTGATGTCTTCAGCTGTTGCAGACTACTTCAGTTGTTGTAATGTCCGTGGGACTTAAAGGTTTTTCTGATCAGGCTCATTGGTTCTTTTGGTCCAACAAATTCTTACTGTATGCCTACACAGACAGTGACTATGGTGGCTATAACAACAACATAAAATCAAGCAAACGTGGATGTCAGTTTCTTGGATCAAGATTGATCTCCTAGAAGTGCAAGAAACAAACAAATTTCTCTATGTCAATAGCTGAAGCTGAATACATAGCTGTTTCTGCTTGGCTATGGTTATAATTTTTTAAAAACACCCACACACATAGACAGTTCTGCTGCCATGTTCATAACTAATAATCCTATTCAACATTCAAAAACTAAACACATAGACACCAGATACCTTTTTCATAGAGATTACTCAGAAAAGGGTATGATTAAATTAATAAAAGTTCATACTGTAACACAAGAAACCTCGATCAAAATAAAAAAAGGAAAGAAAAGTATTTTGAAGAAAATAAAAAGAAGGCAAAGTTGAGGGGTGCTTTGTGTAAATAGTACCAAAAAGTCAAAAAATGCACTTTATATGGGCATGGCCGCCCATATCATCTTGCTGTTGCTGTCGTTCGATCGAAAAGAAGAAGAAAGAAAGCTGCAGACCAGCTCTCTCGGTTCCAAGAAGGAAATAGAAATAAAATCTTCAAGGTTAGTGGGTTTTTGTTGATGTTTGGCTCAGTTCTTTGAGGTTTTCCACCTTAGAAACCGATTTCTAAGTGTTGTTTGCGCTTTGGTAAGTCTCATTTACAGGTCTGATGGTTCAGCCGCATTTGCCTTAATTCATCCTAAGTGTTCATCAGCATTTCTTTTTATACATGCGCATTTGCTACAGTGTCCATCAGCATTTCTTTTGTATATGCGCATTTGCTACAGTGTTCATCAGCATTTCCTTTAAGACAGAATAATTACCAAGTTGTTCACCCGCATTTGCAAGTTGGTCACCCGCATTAGTTTTGTTCACCCGCATTTGTTCTCATTCATCCGCATTTCTTTAGGACTTAAGGAATTTTCTGGGATTTTGGAAGATCAGAAATTAGGGTTTGACCATGGTTGACTTGATGCTTTTATTTGATTATCTTATGCATGCTATGGGCTGCCCTTATGTGCCTATTATGATATTAATATGAGGCCTTATGTGGTTTGTTCTTAATTATGAAGTATTATTAATCAAGTGAAAGATTAATGCTAATGAAAAATGGAACATAAGAAAGGAAGAAAGTCTTGCAAGCAAATTCACAATGAGGTTCACAACCGCTAGGTTGTTAGCTCAACTGTGTGTGGTTTAGCTAACCCCAGAGGATACACGCAGGGTCAATCTTTAAGATTGAGGGGACCACTGTTACTGCCCCGGTACTGGAGTCAGCATTAGTGCACCACGAATGGGGTCTATTTATAGACCTCAGGCCCAGTACCAGGTTTATGGGCATTATATGGGGGTATAGCACTTTGGTCCATATCGAAATGAAAGATTTAAAAGGGTAAAGGTTCAAGTGAACGACCATGGAAATGGTGAAGAAAGATATTAATGTTGATAATGAATAATATTTGAATGTATGTATGACGTATGATCACATACAAAAGAGTAAACAGTATTTTAAGGAGTATTTTCCTATACAAAACTCATAAAGTATTTTCACTATTTTAAAACTAGAACTTACTCAGCGAAGCTGACTTTTATGCATTTTCAGTTGGCAGGTAATATTGCTGAGGATGGCACTTGGGGAGGCTACTCGTCGGGTCAATGCTGACATCCATTCATGTATATAACATTGTTGTTTTGTAATGCAAACTAATGATCTTTTGTAACCTTTAACAAATATGTATTGCTTAGCAACAGTGGTTATAAACTAATGAATGGCTTTTGATATTTAAGTTCCGCTGTAATGTTTGATAAATTATGAAATGTTTCATAAATTGTGTTGTGAATGTCCAACTGTGAGGTTTTCGGGAACGGGGCCTTACACATACAGACAATCAGTTGGTAGACCTCTTTCACAAAACCATTTGATTTAACAAGATTTGAGTTGTTGGTTCAGTTACTTGGTATAAATAATTATGAACCAAACAAGTAATGTTTTTCAAAACATTAACATCATCCAAACTTGATTTTGTCAAAATTTAAGATTCATAACCAACATGTAATCTTTTTAAAATCAAGAAATTAGTCAAACATTCATGTGAACAATCAAATCAAACAATTTTGAATCACACACTGCACAAACATAAGAAATGATAGTTATCATACCCGTAAAATAAGCTAATAACAATAATAATAAAATAATTCTAGTAATTAACATTTGAAGTGGAACATGGAAAGTGGGTACAATGACCCACGTGCGTCATGCACACCATCTGAATCCGTGTGGGTTAATTCTTTTGACCTGATCTTCTTCAACCCTTTCTTAATCTTATCTAGTTCCAATGAACTCACGGAGGAACCGGGGTGTCAACAGGTCTCGATTGCCCCTTTATACCCCACAAACCATTTAATTCTCCTCACGAAACTACTACCGATCAAGTTCTATTGCTCGCTGCTTTTAATTCTTCTACTCCTGCTAGCCGTTACCGGCGGACCACCACCCGCTACCACACATATAGCCCCGTCAATCTACCGGTTCTCTTGGTGTAGCAGTTCTATGCTGTTGTGGTTACAGGTGAAGCACATTAGCCCTCGATTAGTTTTATTTTGTAAGATATGAATCACCCACTTTGACATGTGCGTTACATATATTAGATAATTTGATCTCGACAGACTTGTTTTAGCGGCTAAAGCATATGCGGTCAAAGGTCTAAAAACCTTAATAAACTGGTTACTCATTCATTAACGTGTTCTTGTTGTCAGTGTATGTTTCTAGTCACTTTAATGAAAATTGGATTTTGATACGTCAATTCGGAGAATGACGTGTAAAACTTTGTTATGAAGAGTCTAATAGAGAAATCATTTGAAACTTATTTAGTATACATTATGATTATAGATATATCATGAGAGTTACTGTACTCATGTTTTGCTTTACATACACACAACTATTATTATCCAAAACTAAATCTTCATAAAGAATACATCATGAATTATTACAATATATAAATAGATCTCTGCATATTAATTTTTAAATAACAAATATTAGTAAATGAGAGTTAATTAGATGCTAAAGTAAATACGTTAGGACGTGTACATATTCTATTGGTTTACAAAATAAATAAGGATTTGTTCTATGGATCAGGTAAACATTAATAAGCACGGAAATAATATTAAGGATTTGTTCTATGGATCAGGTAAACATTAATAGCTAGACTACTTTATATTTCTGTACTCTGTTACCCGAGCTCTCCCTATCTTAGGGGTGATCAAGACGCATTATTGCGGCATTAATAACGTGGCACCAACCATGACGGTGAGCTGACATCACGGCGTCTCTAAAAGAGGACTCTAAAATTAAATTGGCTGTCCTGTTATATTATTATTTTCTCAGAGGCATATGGATCGATCCTAGGTTAGTCATATTATTTCCTGATGGATGGTTTTATACCACTTCATTTAGGACTCTGGTGAATGGTTGGTATGTCTGCCCAGACTCCATTTCATGTTGGTTCACGGGCTCGCTACCTGTGTTCCCTCTGTTCAGCTATTATATGATATGATTATTAGCTCGGGTTATGTTCTGTTTGATATATACATTATGCTATCATGTTCTCTGTTATCATTACATCTGTTTATTCTGTTATTTTTTATTCTATTCACTGGGCGTTATGCTCAGGCGTGCTTATGTTATCAGGCATGTCAGGTTAGCAGGTTCATCCGTTAGAGGGGTGAAGAGTGGAAATCTGGATAAGAAGACTTAAATTTATTTTTGATGTGCTAGACTTTGATTGGGTTTTAGACTAATGTTTTATTTTATAATTATTAATTATGGATTATGTTTTGGATTTTGATTACCGTGATAGTGACACGCCAGTCTTGCTGGGTTGGGGTGTTACAATTATGGTATCAGAGCCCAGGCTCTTTCCTGTAGAAACTTAAAAATTTTAAAAATAAATATGTGAGTTAATGGGTGGACATGGGGTTTAGGTTCTAATCTTTTTCTTAATCTATACCTACCTGCTTACACGCAAATCTTAGTTCATGGATCCTAGTAGACGCACTAACAACCGAAATGTTAGAAATAATTCTTCATCTGACACTCCTCTAGAAACTCTCGTTGCTAATGCCGTAAACGCAGCTAGTTCCGGATTACTCCCTAATTTGATGACTTAGACTGCTCAAACAGTCTTCCAGCAGATGCAAATTCGTGAATTTGGGTGGAAATAACATGGGATCAACATCCGGGGGAAATAAGAATGGGCCACTACTAGTTGGAAACAACAAAGGACCTCCACTCGGTGGAAATAACTCAGGGCCACCTCCTGGAGGGAACAACGTGGGACCACCTCCTAGTGGGAATGCAACACCACCTGTGGCTAAGATTCATGTTTGGCTTGAGCGCTTTATGAAGCAATGACCAAGATCTTTTAGTGATGCTGCTACACCGATGGATGCTCAGAACTGGATAGCCCATGTGGAAAAGATTTTCAAAGTGCTAGGAGTGGGTCATGTATTTAAAACCAGGTTGGCTTCTTACAAAATGGAGGATGATGCTCTGGTTTGGTGGGAAGGGGTTAAACTTGCACATGGTGGAGAGGGTTATGCTGCTACCCTTCCTTGGGCTGACTTTTGCACTATATTCTTCTGAAAGTATTTTTTTGAAGTGGAACAAAATGAGTATGCACAAGAATATGCATCTATTAAGCAACGAGATGATGAACCTTGGCAAGAATCAATGGCTAGATTCTGTAGGCTGGCTAGTTTTCTTGGCGAAGCTGCAGGTAGCCTAGTGGTCCAAGCAGAAAAATTGAAAAGTGCAGTTCATGAGAGAACCCGAAGATGGATAGTGACCCAAAAGTTTAACAACATCAATAAAGTAGCCAATGCTATGAAAACACTTGACATGGAGAGTATGAAGAGGTTGGATAAAGTTGAGGAGAGCCGTAAGAGAAATCGTGAAAGGAACCATACTGCACATTCTGGGCAATCGTCATACCAGAATCATAGTACAGGCGACCGGAAAGCCAAGTTCAACAAAAATAATAACTTCCAAAGTAATCAATGGAAAACAAAACATCAAAACTCTAACACAGCCAAAGACCAAGGTCAAGAGCAAGCCCCGGTATGCACTACATGTGGGAAACGTCATTTTGGCGTCTATCGTTGAGCTTCAGGAGCCTGTTTCAGATGTGGAAAGACCGGCTATTTACTGAAAGACTATCCATATCCTGATAATAAAGGAAAGATGGGAAATAACACTAAACAACCTACTAACGGAGGATGAGTGTTTGCCTTGAACGCAAAGGCTGCAACAAACACACCAGGTACGGTTCTTGATACTCCTCACATATGTGAACCTGTCATATCTAAATAATCTAAGATTCTTAAAATTCAAATAATGTTGGTTATCTGCTTACTAAGTGTATCATGGTATCATAAATTCTTTAGGTATGGTTTCCAGTACTCTCATGTTAGGCACTTTTGACATTCTGGTCCTATTTGATACCGGAGCAAAACATTCTATAGTTTCTTAATCTTTTGTTAAAGATCTACTGATGACTCCCACATTATTAGAAGAAACTATGAATATTATGACTCCTATGGGAAACTCCACTACAATCTCTCAAGTGTATGAGGATTGTCCAATCCGAGTCAAACCGCTTATTCTTTTAGCGGATCTGTTACCCATGCAAATGGATGATTTTGATATTATTTTTGGTATGGATTGGTTATCTCGGCATCATGTCATAATTCAGTTTCAAACTCGTCATGTTGTGTTTGGAGATCCCCATCATCCTTAGCTCATTTATCAGGGGACAAAACCTCGAAGAACTCTTTAGATAATTTCAGCACTTAAGGCACACAAATCCCTATTGTACGGCTGTGAAGGATTCTTTGCTTTAGTTAAAACTTTTGAAGAGCCTAATATTTCTAATTATCTAATAGTTTGTGACTTTTTTGATGTTTTTCCTAAGGAGTTACCTGGACTTCCATCGAATCGTGAGGTGGAATTCACTATTGATCTTATTCCTGGTATTGAGCCTATTTTCAAGACACCATCCCATATGGCAACACTTGAACTCAAGGAACTGAAGGAGCAATTACAAGAGTTATTAGATCTTGGATTCATTAGGCTAAGTGTCACACCTTGGGGCGCATCGGTTTTGTTTGTGAAGAAGAAAGATGGAACTATGAGGCTTTGTATTGACTACCGAGAATTAAATAAGATCACTAATCAAAATCATTACCCTCTACCTCGAATCAATGACTTATTTGATCAGCTTCGAGGCACAAAGTGTTTCTCTAAAATTGATTTGAGGTCTAGGTATCATTAGTTAAAAATTAAAGATTCTGACGTTCCAAAATCAGCTTTCCGTACGTGATACGGTCACTATGAATACTTGGTTATGCCGTTTGGGTTAACTAATGCCCCGTCCGTTTTCATGGACCTAATGAATCGAGTTTTCAATGAGTTTCTTGATAAGTTTTTTATCATCTTTATTGATGACATTCTGATATATTCTAAGAGTAAGGAGGAACATGAAGACCATCTTTGTATCGTGCTTGAAACTTTGCATTAAAAGAAGCTTTATGCTAAGTTTTCAAAGTGCGAGTTTTGGTTGAGTCAAGTAGCCTTTCTTGTTCATGTGGTCTCTGCAGATGGTATAATGATGGACCTAGTAAAGATAGAGGCAATCACTAAATGGCCAAGACCTACTTCAGCCACAGAAGTCCAGAGTTTTCTTGGTCTTGCTGGTTACTATCACAGATTTGTGGAAGGGTTCTCTATTATTGCCCTAACCCTTACCCAACTTCTAAGGACAGGGGTTACGTACTCTTGGAATGATGAGTGAGAGAAAAGTTTTAAAGAACTTAAAAAGAGATTGGTGTCTTCTTTGATTCTTACACTTCCATCGGGTACGGGTGGATACCAGATTTACAGTGATGCCTCAAAGAAAGGGCTAGGATGTGTGTTGATGCAGCATGGAAAAGTTATTGCTTATGATTCATGACAGTTAAAACCCTATAAGGTTAATTATCCTACACATGACCTTGAGCTTGCTGCTGTTATTTTCGTGTTAAAGTTCTGGTGCCACTATCTTTATAGAGACACTTGTGATATCTTTACCTATCATAAGAGTTTGAAGTATATCTTCATGCAAAAGGAATTAAACATGAGACAAAGGAGATGGTTAGAGCTATTGAAAGATTATGACGCCAACATTTAGTATCATCCAGGAAAGACAAATATGGTAGATGATGCTCTTAGCTGAAAGAATTTAGGGACGGTAGCCTCGCTACAGTTACAACCTCAGATTATGACAGATCTTAACAGAATGGGTATTGGTTTGTACATTGGTAAGAGTAACGGATATCTAGCCAAATTTCATATTGAGCCAGACCTGGTATCTCAGATAAAAGCTGCACAGAAAGAAGATGGTGAACTTTGGGCAATTTTACAGAATTTGGATGCTAGCAACAGTCAGAATTTAGAGTGGATGAGCATGGAACAATCTAGTATGGCAAACGTTTGTGTGTGCCTAATGATTCTTCTCTTTGAGATTCGTTATTAGTCAAGGCGCATAGTGCTCCATTCTCTATCCTTTTTGGATCTACTAAGATGTATCTTGATCTTCGGTTAAACTTCTGGTGGATGGCATGAAAGAGGACATGGCTAGATTTGTCAGTAGATGTCTCACTTGCCAACGGGTTAAGATTGAGCATCAAAGAACTAGTGGATTGCTTCAACCACTACCAATTCTAGTATGGAAATGGGATGATATTTCTATGGATTTTATAATAGGGTTACCATGAACATTCAAGAAGAATGACACGATATGGGTTGTGGTTGACAGATTGTCAAAGTTGGTTCATTTTCTTCCAATTCAGCACAAATTCTCTATTAACAAACTATCTAAAGTGTTTATGCAAGAGATTATCAGACTTCATGGCACTCCAGTCTCTATTGTGTCTGATCGAGATCCGAGGTTCACTTCTTGTTTTTGGAAAGGCTTACAAGCTGCATGGGGTACTAAGTTGAGGTTTAGCATAGCGTTTCACCCTTAGACAGATGGCCAGACAGAACGTACTATTTAGACACTCGAGAACATGCTTCTAGTGTGTGCTTTAGACTGGACTGGGAACTGGGAGGAGTATTTATGTTTGGTCGAGTTTGCCTACAATAATAGGTGGCAAGCTAGCATTGGCATGGCACCTTTTGAATTGTTATATGGTCGTAAATGCTGAGCGCCCATCTATTGGGAAGAGGTCGGTGAAAAGTTTATTGAAGGACCTGAGTTAGTACAATCACCAATGAGAAAGTTGCTACTTCTCTAGAAAAATTTAAGGAAGCTAAAAGTATATAGAAAAGTTATGCAGATCGATATCATCGACCTTTGGAGTTTAATGTCAGTGACAAAGTATTTCTACGAGTTTCACCCTGTAGAGGCGTACGTCATTTTAGTATCAAAAGGAAGCTCAGTCCAAGATTCATCAGGCCATTTGAAATCTTGGAAAGAGTTTGTGAAGTATCTTATGATTTGGCATTACCACCTTAGCTATCACATATGCATGACGTCTTCCATGAATCTCTTTTAAGGGGATACAACTATCTCCACTTCACGTTGTGAATTATTTGTTTCATTTGATTCGTGAAGACTAATCATTCGAGGAAGAACCGGAAGCCATTCTTGATCAACAAGAACGTGTTATGCGCAAAAAGACTATTCCATTTGTTAAGATATTACGGAAGAACCATTCTAAACGTGAAACTACATGGGAGATGGAAGATACGATTTGTTCTCAATATCCGGATCTTTTTACGTCGTAGTGTATTGTTTTAGGCTATTTGAATTTGATATGTTTTGGCTTTAAATTGTAAGGGTTCCATTTTTCAATTTATGATTACTACTCTAGCTACCAGTTACATATAGTTTGCCATATCAGTTTGTTTAAGCATCGGGACATTTATTGGTTAATTATTTCTTCTCAAGTGTTCTCACTCCTCATAATCTATTTTATAAATTCCTTGATTTTTCGTATAATACAATTTCGAGGACAAAATTATTTTAAGAGGGGTGGAATTATCATACCCGTAAAATAAGCTAATAACAATAATAATAAAATAATTCTAATAATTAACATTTGAAGTGGAACATGTAAGTGGGTACAATGACCCACGTGAGTCATGCACACCATCCGAATCCCTGTTGGTTAATTCTTTGACCTGATCTTCTTCACCCCATTCTTAATCTTATCTAGTTCCAACGAACTCACGAAGGAACCAGGGTGTCAGCAGGTCTCGATAGCCCCTTTATACCCCACAAATCCTTTAATTCTCCTCACGAAACTACTACCGATCAAGTTCTATTGCTCATTGCTTTTAATTCTTCTACTCCTGTTAGCTATTACCGGCAGACCACCACCCGCGACCACACATTTAGCCCTCGTCAATCTACCGGTTCTCTTGGTGTAGCAGTTCTATGCTGTTGTGGTTACAGGTGAAGCACATTAGCCCTCTATTAGTTTTGTTTCGTAAGATTGAGTACCCGTACTCAACTTGACTTCTTTAATTAAGGCTACTAATTTTAGGAGGTTGATTTTCCATGATCTGTGCAGCTGACACACACATTGCTGCTTCAAATTTGCTTCTGTTGGAAGATTTGCACGTCCTCGTTCAGCTTCTCTTTCGCAACCAAGGTACTTATATCAACTCCACTTCTCTTCAAATGTAAGGCCCCGTTCCCGGAAACCCCACAGTTGGTCAATCACAACCTCATTTATATCAAAACATATTAAGATTTATTAAGTAACTAAAATATTGCAGCGGAATAATTCATCAAAATCCATTTCATACTTTAATAAACACATTTGCTAAGTAATACATCGTTGTTTACAAGATTACAAAATATCACTTAGTTGTATTACAAAACAACATCATTATTATTGCATGAGATGGATGCCAGTCTTTGCCTGCCAAGTAGCTTCACCCTTGTGCCATCCTCAGCAACAAGTTACCTGCCAACTGAAAATGCACGAAAAGTCAGCGTCGCTGAGTGAGTTCTAGTTTTATATAATAAAATACTTTACCTTTAGTAAAAACCTTTTCGTTCGTGATCACACAACATACATACATCTTGATAATATCATTATTATCTTTCAACATTCTTTTCATTCATTTTGTACTTTCATCATTATCTTTCACTTTTATCTAGACCAATGTCATATGCTATACCCCAAACATTATGCATGAAGCTGGACCTGGGCTGAAGTCTATAAATAGACCCCTAAAATTGTGCATGAAGCTGACTCCAGTACCAGGGCAAGCGACAAGGGTCCCGTTTCGTATATTGGTCAATCAAGGATTGACCCCTGTGCGCATCCTCATGGGTTAGCTAAACCGCACATAGTTAAGCTAACAACCCCTCAATGAGTTGTGAACCTCCTTGCTTGCAAGACTTTACATTCTTTCTTTAGGTTCCACTTCGTTAATAATGTCTTTCACTTTTATTATATAATACTTTACGTATAAGAGCATTAACACACCACGTAAAGTCATGTAATAATACGTAATAAGGAACATCAATAACAGGCCATAACATGCATAACATGAACAAACATAACCCACCAAAACATTCCAGAGCTTAATCATAAATTTCTATTTTTCCCAAAATTTCAGAAAAATTCTAAGGCAACTTAGGCGCATGAGCACTATGCAGGCGCATGGGCACTATGCCGGTGCATGAACAGTTGGGCGCAAGGGAAAAAACTTAGGCGCATGGGTACTATGCAGGCGCATGAGCACTATGCAGGCGCATGAGCACTTGGGCGCATGGGAACACTTGGGCGCATGGGGAAAAAACTTAGGCGTATGGGAAAAACTTAGGCGTATGGGTACTATGCTGGTGCATGAGCACTATGCAGGCGCATGGATACTTGGGCGCATGGGAAAACTTAGGCGCATGAGCAAACACTTAGGTGTATGGGCAGTTATATAGGCGCATGGGCACTATACCAGTTCTAACTTATGCAAATTTTCAGTTCCCGGTCATCATCCTTACATAATCCTAGCCTAAACTAGCATACTAAGCTCATAAAACAAGCATATAACCACATAATTCAGTCAAACATTTACAAACACACATACCCCCTAAAAACAGAGATGATACATACGGTTAACATTCTGGGAATTTCAAAAATAAAATTTTACATGGATTTCAGCCCCAAAACATGTTTAAAACAGAAAAACCGGGGATTTAGAACTCACCTATAGCAGCCTTCGAGTAAAACTCTTCCAAACTTGAGAGCATTTGGAGTTCAAACACCTAAACACACCAAAAACACACAACCGAACACAAAGAAACACATAAGACTCGGTCTACAAGCTGAAAACCCAACTTAAACCGAACAAAACACACAAAATCTTACCTTCTAGACTATCTTCTTCTTCTTCTCTCTAGAAAACCGATGAAACTCTGCTTTTCTTCTTTTTCTGCTATCGAAGGCAGTTGGTGAGCAGAGGGAGTGGGCGGCCATGCCCACTTTTAAACATAATAATATTAAAGTTTGCCTCTTGCATAACTTTAACCCCTCAACTTGGGTTATTTCACCTTTATTTCTTTATACTTCTATTTTCTTTTCTTTTTCGCTTCTTTTTAAAATATCTGGGTGTTACAAGTCCACCCCCTTATATAGGTTTCATCCCCGAAGCCTGTCACTCCTCGAACAGTTATGGATAATGCTGTCTCATCTCTTCCTCGGTCTCCCACGTAGGCTCGGATCCCTTCCTGTGCCTCCACTGTACTCGCACCAGTAGAACCACTTTATTCTGTAATCTCTTCTCTTTTCTGTCAATGATGGCCATCGGTTGCTCCACATAATTGAGCCGTTCATCCACCTCGATATCCTCCAGTAGCACAATCATATCCTCGTCGGCTTAGCACTTTCTCAGATGAGATACATGGAATGTTGGATGAGTCCCTCTTAACTCATCGAGTAGCTCCAACCTATAGGCCACCTCTCCTACTCGAGCAATGATTTGGAAAGGTTCTATATACCTCAGGCTCAGCTTACCCCGCTTTCTGAACCGAATGATCCCCTTCTAAGGTGAAACCTTCAGTATAACTTTATCACCCACCTTGAATTCAATCGATCTACGCCTCTTATCAGCTTACGACTTTTGCCTATCTTTTGCCGCCTTTATAAAGGCCTTGATCTTCTTTAACTTTTCAGTCGTAGCCTCGATCACTTCAACGCTCCCCAACTCCTTCTATCCGATGTCACCCCAACATATGGGCGTTCTATACTTCCTGCCGTATAGCATCTCATATGGTGGCATACCACTGCTGGCATGATAACTATTGTTGTATGAGAATTCAGCTAACGGTAAGTGTTCGTCCCAACTTCCTCCAAAATCAATGATGCATGCTCAGAGCATATCCTCAAGCGTCTATATAGTTCTCTCTGATTAACCATCCATCTGAGGATGATAAGCCGTACTGATGTGCAACCTCGTCCCCATCATGTCATGAAATCTCTTCCAAAACTTAGATGTAAACCGAGTGTCACGGTCAGACACGATAGACACTGGTACACCATGACGCATCACAATTTCTTTGATGAACAGATCCGCCAATCTCTCAGATGAATATGTCTCGCGGATCGGTAGAAAGTGAGCACTCTTTGTCAGACGGTCTACTATCACCCATATAGCATCATACCCTCTTGTCGTACGCGGTAACTTCGTAATGAAGTCCATGGTGATATGCTCCCATTTCCACTCGGGTATATCCAAAGGTTGGATCTTCCCGTATGGCTTCTGATGCTTAGCCTTCACTTGCAAGCAAGTAAGGCACTTGCACACATACTCCGCTACATCGCGTTTCATACCCGGCCACTAGTAATCTTTCTTCATATCATGATACATATTCGTAGCACCGGGATGAATAGAGTATCGAGTCTTAGGAGCTTCATCCATGGTTTTCCCTCGTAGGTCTCCATAACAAGGGATCCACATCCGCCCGAAGCGGGTTCTAACTCCGAGAGTGTTCTCACCCAACTCCAAGACTAGACCTCTCATCCTTTCAGAGTTAAGGCGCTCTTCTTTCAACACCTCATCTTGGAACCCCTTGACCTATGTCATCATATCGGAGGTCATCACCAACTGGTAAGATTTCACTCAGATTGGCTCGGGTCTCTCCTTTCTGCTAAGGGATCCGCCACTATGTTGGCCTTGCCTGGATGGTAGTGGATCTCACAATCATAATCCTTGATCAACTCTAACCACCTCCTTTGCCTCATATTGAGATCCTTCTCCTCAAAGAAGCACTTCAAGCTCTTGTGGTCTGTGAAGATGGTGCACTTCGTCCCGTACAAGTAGTGGATCCAAATCTTCAATGCAAAGACCACAGCTGCTAGCTCTAGGTCATGAGTAGGGTAATTAGCCTTATGGATTTTCAACTGTCGGGACACATAGGCTATAACCCTTCCCCGTTGCATCAGCATGCAACCCAATCCTGAATAATAGGCATCTGAATAGACCACCAAGTCTTCATTCCCTTCGGGTAACGTCAAGACAGGAGCTTGAGTCAATCTTGTCTTCAGCTCTTCAAAAGCACTCTCCTATTCTAAACCCCATACAAACTTCACATCCTTGCGGGTCAGCTTGGTCAATAGTGAGGCTATCTTAGAAAAGTCTTGAATGAATCTCCTGTAATAGCCAGCTAAATCAGAGAAACTGCGGATCTCAAGGCGTCTTTGGAGTCTTCCATTGCATCACTGCCTCCACCTTTGCCTGGTCTACCATGATTCTTTCGGAATTTACCACATGACCCAAAAACTAAACCTCACACAACCAGAAAGCACACTTGGAGAACTTAGCATACAACTTCTCTCTTCTAAGTGTCTCCAATACCTCACGAATGTGACCGCCATGCTCTTCTTCACTCTTCAAATAAATCAGGATATCATCGATAAACACAGTCACTGATTTGTCCAACATCGGCTGACACACCCGGTTCATCAAATCCATAAAGACAGCTGACGTGTTAGTTAGACCAAAGGACATAACGAAAAACTCGTAGTGTCCATAACACGCGCGAAAAGCTGTTTTAGGCATATCCTGCTCATTCACCTTCAACTGATGGTAACCAGATCGAAGATCTATCCTCGAGAGCCAACTGGCACCTTGGAGCTGATCAAACAAGTCATCAATTCTGGGTAGTGGATACCGGTTCGTTACCGTCAACTTGTTTAACTCCCGGTAGTCGATGCAAATCCTCATACTACCGTCCTTCTTCTTTACAAACAAGATCGGAGCACCCCAGGGAGAGATACTCGGTCTAATGAACCCTTTGTCTAACAACTCTTGCAACTAAAGCATCAGTTCCTTCATCTCAGATGGAACCAATCGATACGGTGCCTTGGCAACAGGTTGAGCACCAGGTATCAAGTCGATCTGGTCGATCTTGCGGTCCGTTGGCACACCTGGTAAATCTTTTGGGAACACGTCTGGAAAGTCATACACAATTGGTACGTCGGAAAATTATGGTACTGATGCATCCACATCCTTCACGTAAGCCAGGTAGGCACTACATCCACATTTCATGCACTTCTCTACCACCACCATCGAAATCACCTTCGGAACCGTAGTAACTCGATCACCGTAGATCGTCACCGAACTCCCATCAGGTGCAGTCAATCAGATCATCTTCTTGCGACACACAATATTTGCCTCATATGCTGCTAGCCAATCCATCCCTAGGACCACATCGAATCCGCCTAGGGGCATCACGAATAATTTAGCAGAGAACCTATGGCCTTCCAACTCTATGTCATAATTCTCTACTAGAACAGAAATCCTGGTAGACTTACCAATGGCAGTTTCTACATTGAAGGGCTCATCAATCTTTCTACTCCTAATAACTTAGCACAGAAGGCAGCTGAAATAAAGCTCTTACTAGCACCAAAATCAAATAATACCGATGCACAAGTTTGGTTTACTAGGAATGTACCTGACATGACATCGGGGTCAACTCTAGCCTCCTCTCGAGTCATCGTGAATGCTCTGGCTTGTGCTCCCTGCCTATCCTTCTCGGTCCCCTTCTTTGCCCCAAAACTCTCGACCCTCGGCTTCCTGCAATCTCTACTAGTATGCCCAGTCTCGCCACAATTGTAGCACCTCGTCACTCCACAATCCCATGCTCTATGACCGGGCTTCCCATACTTGAAGCAAAGATTTGATCCCCACTTGCATTCCCCCGCATGCTCCTTCCCACACCAGTTACACATCCTTGACCTGGTACAAGTCGTCACCACCTTCCTATCATCCATTCTTGGCTTTTTGCTTTTGGGGGTGAAACCACCACTGCCAAATCTTTTCCCTTTCCAATTTCTGTCACCATCACCTTTCTTATTCACCTCTACCACTACCACCTCTCTTTCATCATACAACCTCCCTACCAAATCAACCACTGACCAAAAAGTACTCGGCCGGGCGGCGATCATGTGCCTGCGGATGTCTGCCGGCAAACCCTGAATATACCTCTTGATCTTCTTGACACCAGCGTCACCTAATCTGGCACCAGCCTTGCCATCTCATTGAACTTGGTAGTATACTACTGGTGTGTCATGGTTCCTGTCAATCTTATCGAGCTCCCTATGAGGACAAAGTTCCTCAATCACCACCTTCTTCAGTTCACTCTACCTCATCCTCCCAATCACCCTGCTACCCTTGGCCTGGACAATGTTGTCCCACCAGTATAAGGCTGACTCCACAAATGAGTAGGTAGCAAACTTCACCTTCTGATCCTCTCGGCACTCACTGATATCGAGCACCACCTCCATCTCCCTCACCCATCGGTGAGCAGCAGCAACATTACCATTCCCATCAAAAGGGGCTTGCATCTCTGGAATGTCCCATAACTACACCTCTTGGCTGTTTCCTGCATCGCTTCCTCCTCCTCATCATCACTGGAGACAACCATCTCAGTCTCTGGTTGCTCCCCTTCTCCTGAACCTCTCCCAACGGTCCTCCTCCTCTCCTCCTTCTCTTTCTTTTCATCCTTACTCAAAGCATGAATAACCTCGGTCACCACAGATGACAGGATCGTCTACATGACCTGATGAACTTCTTCCACAACTGCCACATTCACAGAGGCTCTCAATATAGCACTCTTATCACCGCCTTCCAGGTGATGAAGCTCGGGCTCTACAGGAGCCGTCTCAGCAGCCTTAGCCTTGTTCCCGGTGACACGTGGCCTAGCACCACGACCACCCTGCACACCTCCTCACGAAGCCTTCGAAGATCTACCACCCGCCATCCTCTAAACACTTTAAGGTTCAAACACCAACACGGTTATTCAGGGTAATAGCTCGGATTATGTCAAGTATAGTAAGTCCCTAATTACAGTGGCCAGTTGTGATTAGCCACTTACTTTACTCTTCATCCCCCAAGCATTGCCTATCCTGACTACATCAGTATCCAAATCTACTAAGAGCACATAAATCAGATAGCACGCGTATATAATACCAGTTAACCTTAAGAAAGTAAATTACCTGATGGCACGTAGCTACTTGGGCTGGCATCCCTCCACTCGGTCCCATTCTCAGTTTAAGTTTAGGTTTTGAAAATATTTACCTATTTCTCTTAAACTTTGGCTCTGATACCAACTTGTATGGCCCCGTTCCCGAGAGCCCCATAGTTGGTCAATCACAACCTCATTTATATAAAAACATATTAAGATTTATTAAGTAACTAAAATATTGCGGCAGAATAATTCATCAAAAACCATTTCATGCTTTAATAAACACATTTGCTAAGTAATACATCGTTGTTTACAAGATTACAAAATATCACTTAGTTGTATTACAAAACAACACCATTATTATTACATGAGATGGATGCCAGTCTTTGCCAGCTAAGTAGCTTCACCCTCGTGCCATCCTCAGCAACAAATTACATGCCAACTGAAAATGCACGAAAAGTCAGCGTCGCTGAGTGAGTTCTAGTTTTATATAATAAAATACTTTACCTTTAGTAAAACCTTTTCGTTCGTGATCACACAACATATATACATCTTGATAATATCATTATTATCTTTCAACATTCTTTTCATTCATTTCGTACTTTCATCATTATCTTTCACTTTCATCTAGACCAATGTCATATGCTATACCCCAAACATTGTGCACAAAGCTGGTACTGGGCCGAAGTCTATAAATAGACCCCTAACATTGTGCATGAAGCTGACTCTAGTACCAGGGCAAGCGACAAGGGTCCTGTTTCGTACATATTGGTCAATAATAAGTATTGACCCCTGTACGCATCCTCATGGGTTAGCTAAACCGCACACAGTTGAGCTAACAACCCCTCAATGAGTTGTGAACCTGCTTGCTTGCAAGACTTTACATTCTTTCATTAGGTTCCACTTTGTTAATAATGTCTTTCACTTTCATTATATAATATTTTACGTATAAGAGCATTAACACACCGCGTAAAGTCACGTAATAATACGTAATAAGGAACATCAATAACATGCCATAACATGCATAACATGAACAAACATAACCCACCAAAACATTTCAGAGCTTAATCATAAATTTCCATTTTTCCCAAAATTTCAGAAAAATTCTAAGGCAACTTAGGCGCATGAGCACTATGCAGGCGCATGGGCACTAAGCAGGCGTATGAACAGTTGGGCGCATAGGAACACTTGGGTGCATGGGGAAAAACTTAGGCGCATGGGAAAAACTTAGGCGCATGGGTACTATGCAGGCGCATGAGCACTTGGGCGCATGGGAACACTTGGGCGCATGGGGAAAAAACTTAGGCGCATAAAAAAACTTATGCACATGGGTACTATGCTGGCGCATGAGCACCATGCAGGCGCATGGGAAAACTTAGGCGCATGAGCAAACACTTAGGTGTATGGGCAGTTACTTAGGCGCATGGGCACTATACCAGTTCTAACTTATGCAAATTTTCAGTTCCCGATCATCATCCTTACATAATCCTAGCCCAAATCTAGCATACTAAGCTCATAAAACAAGCATATAACCACATAATTCAGTCAAACATTTACAAACACACATACCCCCTAAAAACAGAGGTGATACATACGGTTAACATTCTGGGAATTTCAAAAATAACAGTTTATATGCATTTCAGCCCCAAAACATGATTACAACAGAAAAACCGGGGATTTAGAACTCACCTACAACAGCCTTCGAGTAAAACTCCTCCAAACTCGAGAGCACTTGGAGTTCAAACACCTAAACACACAAAAAACACATAACCGAACACAAAGAAACATATAAGACTCGGTCTACAAGCTGAAAACCCAGCTGAAACCGAACAAAACACACAAAATCTTGCCTTCTAGACGATCTTCTTCTTCTTCTCTCTAGAAAATCGATGAAACTCTGCTTTTCTTCTTTTTCTTCTATCGAAGGCAGTTGGTGAGCAGAGGGAGTGGGCGGCCATGCCTACTTTTAAACATAATAATATTAAAGTTTGCCTCTTGCACAACTTTACCCCTCAACTTGGGTTATTTCACCTTTATTTCTTTATACTTCTCTTTTCTTTTCATTTTCTCTTCTTTTCTTATTTTTAAAATATCAGGGTGTTACATCGAATCATGAACTTTAAGTCCAGTTGTGAACATGACACTTGATTTCGGTGATATAGGCAGCACCATCACATGTTCCGCATTCCTGCTACTACCTCATACCTTGACCCGTTTTTGTTTTGCTGTTGAGGTAACATATGAATCACCCGCTTTGACAAATGAGTTACATATATTAGATATTTTAATTTCGACAGACTTGTTTTAGCGACTAAAGCATATGCGATCAAAGGTCTAAAAACCTTAATAAACTGGTTACTCATTCATTAACGTGTTCTTGTTGTCAGTGTATGTTTCTGGTCACTATAATGAAAATTGGATTTTGTTACTTCAATTCGGAGAATGACATGTAAAACTTTGTTATGAAGAGATAGAGAAATCGTTTGAAACTTATTTAGTATACATTATGATTATAGATTATCACGAGAGTTACAGTAGTCTTGTTTTGCTTTACATACACACAACTATTATTATCAAAAACTAAGTCTTCATAAAGAATACATCATGAATTATTACAATATGTAAATAGATCTATGCATATTAATTGTTAAATAACAAATATTAGTAAATAATAGTTAATTAGTTGCTAAAGTAAATACGTTAGGACGTCTACATATTCTATTGGTTTACAAAATAAATAAGGATTTGTTCTATGAATCAGGTAAACATTAATAAGCATGTAAATAATATTAAGGCAGTAAGTTGTTTGCAAATTAATAAAGAATCTTAATATTTTCCGTCGCCTGAAAGTTCGTAATTCGACAAATAAAGTGAAGTTGGGTATGATAAATCTTATTCGGAGTATAATAACCCTATAGGTCCTATTTCAAGTTGAGGAAGACTTACTTTTGTTTTGGTCCGCGTAATCAACTTAAGGTACAGATTCCTAATTCTTGTCTAATATTTGATCCCGTTCATCTCTAGCTTTGATTCTTGACATACGTAGCTAGTTTGTTTTTGACTCTGTTATAAGTAGCTAGACTACTTTATATTTCTATACTTTGTTACCCGAGCTCTCCCTATCTTGGGGGTGACCAAGACGCGTTATTGCGGCATCAATAACATGGCACTAACCGTGACGGTGAGCTGAGATCACGGCGTCTCTAAAAGAGGACTTTGAAATTATATCCTGTTATATTATTATTTCCTCAGAGGCGTATGGATCGATCCTGGGTTAGTCTTGTTATTTCTTGATGGATGGTTTTATACCACTTTATTTAGGACTCTAGTGAATAGTTGGTATGTTTGCACATACTCCATTTCACATTGGCTCACGGGCTCGCTACTTGTGTTCCCTCTATACAGTTATTATATGATATGATTATTAGCTTGGGTTATGTTTTGTTTGATATATACATTATGCTATCATGTTCTCTGTTATCATAACATCTATTTATTCCGTTATCCGTTATTCCATTCACTGGGCGTTATGCTCAGGCGTGCTTTTGTTTTCATGCACGTTAGGTCAGCAGGGTCATCCAGGAGGGGAGTGAAGAGTGGAAATCCGGATAAGAAGACTTAAATTTATTTTTGATGTAGTAGACTTTGATTGGGTTTTAGACTAATGTTTTATTTTTGGAATTTAGACTTTTAATCATTATTAATTATGGATTATGTTTTGGATTTTGATTACCGTGATAGTACCACACCAGCCTTGTCAGGTTGGGGTGTTACAATAGTACACTAGTTTGATTTCTTCACTTGAGTCATTTTTCATCAATAAAGACTGACATACTTTGTTTGATGTTTGGATAGGCTCAGCATGGGACACAATACATCATATTCAATAGTGAAGAACTTAAATTCTTATGATTGTGTGGTAAGCAAAACACCCATCTTGGTGTATGGTAAGTTTTGACCTATCCAATATAGATTGCTTTAAATTCACTCATATAAACCAAGTGAAACAGTTTATAAACTGCTCTATCAACCATCAGTGTTTCCTTTGTTATGATTCTCATAGACCTAGAGTACACTAAGGCATCCTTTTTTGTGCTAAGCACAGACCTAGATGACCTATATCATGATCTAAAAAGATTCCTGTAAGGCCCCGTTCCCGGAGACCTCACAGTTGGACAATCATAGCACAATTTATAAAACATTTCATAATTTATCAAACATTGCAGCGGAACTTAAATATCAAAAGCCATTCATTAGTTTAAAACCACTGTTTCTTAGCAATACATATTTGTTAATAGTTACAAAAGATCATTAGTTTGCATTACAAAACAACAATGTTATATTGATGAATGAATGTCAGCCTTGTCCCGACGAGTAGCCTCCCCGAGTGCCATCCTCAGCAAATTACCTGCCAACTGAAAACCCATAAAAGTCAGCTTTGCTGAGTGAGTTCTAGTTTTAAAATCATAAAAATATCTTGATAGATTTGTATACAAAATACTTCTTAAAAAATATCTTATCTTTCTTTCGGATGTGATTACACATCATACATACAAATCATATCCATTTACATCATCACAATTCTCTTTCTTCCTTATTTATTATTATCTTTCACTGTCGATATGGACCAAAGTGCTATACCCCCATATAATGCGCATAAACCTGGTACTGGGCCTTGAAGTCTATAAATAGACTCCATCCGTGGTGCACATATGCTGACTCTAGTACCGGGGCAGCAACAGTGGTCCCCTCAATCTTAAATATTGACCCTGTGTACATCCTTTGGGTTAGCTAAACCGTACACGGTTGAGCTAACGACAAGTGCACCTCCTGTAAATTTTTACTTGCAAGTCTTTTCATTCTTTATGTTCCATTTTTCGTTAATATTAATCTTTCACTTGATTAATAATAATACTTTATGATCATAGGCAATCCACATAAAGTCACATGTTAACATCATAATAGGCACATAAGGGCAGCCCACAACATGCATAAGATAATCAGATACAAGCATCAAGTCAACCATGGTCAAACCCTAATTTTTGATCTTCCAAAATTCCAGAAAATTCCTTAGTCTTAAAGAAATGAGGGTGAACAAAACCAATGCGGGTGAACAAAAACTAACGTGGGTGAACAACTTGCAAATGCGGATGAACAACTTGCAAATTCGGGTGAACACTTGGTAATTATTCTGTCTTAAAAGAAATGCTGATGGACACTGTAGCAAATATGCATGTATAAAAGAAATGCTGATGGACACTTAGGCTGAATTTAGACAAATACGGGTGAACAACTGCAAATGCGGGTGAACAACTGTAAATGTGGGCGAACAAAACACAGGAAATTATCACAGTGTAAATGCGGATGAACCATCAGACCTGTAAATGAGACTTATGCTATAACCAGTTCTAAAACCTCATTTTCATACATTCTTAACATAGATCTATCATGCTAAGCTCTTAGAACAAGCTTACAACCTCATAGAACATAGAAGTTCATACCCATACATACATAGTTATCATACATAACGGTCGTAAAACATTTTAAATGCATTTTCAACCCCAAAGAAGTTTAAAAACATAGAATCGGGGTCCTAGAACTAACCTATTGCAGAAGACAAGTAGATCTCCACTAACTTGGCCGCACTTTGAGTTCAAAACACCTAAAGCAAACATAAACAAGCACAAAAACACCACATACACATAGAAATCAGTTTCTAAGGTTGAAACCTCAAAGAAACCGAACCAATTAATCACAAAAAACCTACTAACCTTGAAGATTCTTCTTCACCTTAACAATTCGACCGAGAGAAATGAGAATTTCAGTTCTTCTTCTTTTGTTTTGTCGAGCAGCAGCAGCAACCGAAAGTGTTATGGGCCGCCATACTACTTTTGCATTAAAATAATAGAATTTGGTACTTTTTACGCTTTTCACCCTTCAACTTTGGCCTTTTCTACTTTATTCAAGATTCTTTTCTTCTTTTGCATTTTGGCCCTTATAAAAATTCAGGTGTTGCAATTCCCAATAATGAACACATCCATCTTGGAATAAACACCAATAAAATCTATTATAGACTACATTCCTTATGAATGACTCAAAAGAATCCCAAAGAGGATCACCTTCCAAAGTGAAGTGCAAAAGAATCCCAATATGGATCAACCAATAAGGATTAATCAAATAGTGGATCAAATTGAGCACTTATACTCCTAAGTAACTAGGTTTAAAGTTATTGAAAGTGCTTTCTTGTATACCTTGAGGAGGGTTGATCTTAACATATAACCAGGTGTAGGGTACATACATATCATCTAAACATACCATAAACAAGATAAACACTCACTGTTTAAACCAACCATTAATACCATGCATGAGTTTAAGTGGACAAAAATATTCGCAATCAACATTGTATTAGTCTATGTCTATTCTCAAAAACACTAAATCAACTCAGTAAAGACTTAAGACTAGTATGGTCTCAGGACAAATGAACTTGATTTATGCAGAGGTATTTCAAATAATTCATTACTTGGTTAGATGAAGTCTCATCTTACTAATGGAAACAATACATCTTGCAAGCAACCAATTTGGATTCTGATAATTTCCATCAAATAAAATCAAACTTTTCTCATTTTATAAAGGTTTAATAAATATGCAAAAATTTAGGGGGAGAAAAATGAATATATAAATATCAAAGGCAATAGAATATGTCAACCTATCATACATACTAAAATTTGGAATTAAAATTTTTGAGATTCTAAAGTTTTAATTAGAGTAAATTACACATTTTGTCCTTTAAGTATACCTAAAATTATGGATATTGTCCATAAACTTTGATAAGTATATTGAGCGTCTTTTTTTTTGAAAACTTATCATGCTTTATGCAATTATTTTTTCCTTTTTGTTTTTATTTTATTTATTTACTTTTCTTTAATTTTTTTCTCTTTTCTAATCACTTTTATTTTTATATCTTATTTTTATTAAAATGATCACTTTGCCCTTAACCCTTAAAATGACGAAATGTGTTATTATTAATCTTTTATTTTCTTCCTTTATGTTTTTTAATTTATTTTTGTTGGATCCTGAAAGGATCATACATGCCAATTCAAGAGGTGGTTGAAGGTTGTTTTGGTTAGAAGAAATCTGCACAAGTCCAAGATCCAATAAAAAATACTATCGGCTATCCGCATTAGTCAATGCGGATAAGCAAGAACAAATATGGCCAAGTATTTGTTCATCCACATTTACTAATGCGGATATGCAGAAACAAATACGACCAAGTATTTGTTCATCCGCATTTACTAATGCGGATAAGCAAGAACAAATATGGCCAAGTATTTGTTCATCCGCATTTACTAATGCGGATATGCAGAACCAAATACGGCCACGTATTTGTTCATCCGCATTTACTAATGCGGATATGCAAAACTGTAACAACCGGATTCGAGGTCCTACTTTAAACCTTAATATAATCTAGCAGTATTTCATTTTATTATTAATATTATTTTCTTCTTCCATGTTAATTGTTTACATGCTTAATTGCCTTAGAAGATTCTATTATATCTTGTATTAGTCTTGAAATTATTAAGTGATTCTAGAAAATATTAAATCTATGCTAAAAATTAGAGTTTTAATTACAATAAATATATATGTGTGTCTACACAATTTTCGGCCATGAGTATACAAGTATACATAATACTTGCAAAGTTTTATAAAAATACATCACTAGCACCTTTTATTTAAAATATAAACTTTATAAAAAAAGATAAAATAAAAGAAAACCCCTCCCCATTTGAAATCGGCCGCCCTCCCCTTCCCACCAATCCCACACTCTCTTGATTCTACAAAAAACTCCTAAAACACACCACCCTTCCCTTTTCTCCATACATGCAACCATCCCATCCTTCCATCTCTCTCTCTATCCATTAATTCTCTCCCTCTCCCCTTCAAAATTCAGCAACTTGTTCTTCATTTTCTGCAAGAATTCGAAGGCCTTCTTCATGCACAACATCGAATAGGAGCAAAACCAAGCAAGAAGGCCTTCTAAAGTGAAGTTTCTTGCAAGGATTTACAAGATTCAAGAATCTCCTGCTCCAAATTGAGTTCAAAAGCCCTTCTACTCCTTAAAGCAGTCTAAAAACACAAAACTTCCAAAGTGTAAGATTCAACTCACCCGAATAAAGCCATTCTTGTGATTTTCTCCACTTTTCTACCATAAATCTCACTTTTTTTGTTCAAATAAAAATCTTGCGGCCACATCACTATTTTTGTGAGACTCACGACTTCACAAAAGGTATATTCTAAAGAGTATACATGAACCAAGGGTTGGTGCACCCGATTTCACCCCGAAAACCCTCTTTTTCATTAGTTTTAGCACCAATAACCCACTTGTTTTGAAAAGCCCCTCAACCTATGTTAAAATCTGTCCAAACAAATCCTTATAATCTGGATTAAAATTTACAAAAAGATTTGGTGACGTTTATGCTCAAGCTATGATGATTACACATGTGCAAATGAGGTAAAACACCCTCTAAAAAGCAACAACGGTGCTATGTATATAAAATCCGTGAGCTAATGTTTTCTTCCAGTATTTTGGTGATATTAAACATATAAAATCCATGGTATTTGTTCAATAGATAAAAAGGTATGGTAAAATGGACTAAATGAGCTTATTTAGTGACCCGAAAAATGGTAAAATCCAAAGATATGACCAAATCTTAAAATATTTAAATTTAAAAATTTTCCAGGCCCTTAAATAGGTATTTTAGTGTTAAAAATAGAATTTGGTGAAATATAAGGTTGATATGTGATTTCTATGAATTTTTTTAACAAGAATAAGCCTAAACCGGGAGGTTTTTAGATAAAATTTTAAAATAGTGTAACAAGCCTAAAAAAAATAAATTCATATTATTTCAGTAAGTTAGAAGACCCCAAGATGAGATTTTGGTGGAAAATTGAATGAAAATGGATTAGGTTGTTTGGTTTCGGGTAAAAACGAATTTCAACGGTTTATTGTTGAAATGAAGCTTTTTGCTAATATGGCTCGAAAACTTCTTTTAAACAGATTATAATATTTTTTAGAAGTCCTTAAAAAATTATACTTGAGTGTTATGGGTTGAAATTAAAAGATTTAAAACTAGATGCTTAAATTATCGGTTTTACCATAACCGGTAACTCAAATTTTGTGTTTTAAATCCCACGAACTAATTTCTGGAAAATTTGGAGTTTAAACAGGCCCAAATTAGTTATAAAAACCTTAAGAAATTACAAGGGTCATATTGGGTCAAGAAATGAAAAGAAAGCAAATTTTGGGGTAAAAATTGTAAATTCTGGAGACTTGAGGGACCAAAGTGTAAATTTTGTAAATATAACTAAATTTCAGTAGTCAAATGATCAGAAAATATTATTAAACTTATTTTCATATAAAAAAATTTGTAAGAATCATAAAAACTTGTCATTCATATGCCAAAACCCTAATTTTCCTAAAAAGGGAACTTTTTGACGCAAACTCCGAAGAAATGACGCCACATGAACTTATGACCATAAAATGCACCTAGTTACGCCTACAATAGTCTAAAACCATATAGCTTACTACTTGTACCTTGATGATAGGGTTCTAGGACTTGAATCTTTTTTGTGATCGAAGGACCGTTGATTAACCTATGATGAGTTTTAGTGTTCTCTTTTTACTACTAATTTGGGATGAAGCATGCTATGTTTGGACTAAAATCATTTATGTGCTATTATGTGATACTTATATGTTGTGGTTAATGTTAGAACCTGCACTTACTTGCATCACAATCAATAATTCTTGGTGAACCGCTTGTTTTATATGGGTAGATCTACTTGGGCAATCGCCCACACAGTGCCTTCCATCATAACCCAATGACATAATAAGAAGGGTACCACATTGAGATCCTGTGGGGTCATTTGTGTCATGTGACAGGTTTTATAAGTACTATGGTGTACCACTCGGTAGGTATGGTACACTGTTTGAGGCTCAGTTCTCTCTATGGGTTAACCGGTAATAACACCAGTTTAAAAGAGACTAGCCGGGACTGAGTGCAGGGTTGATTGTGACCCCACAACAGTGATACTTTTGTGTTTAAAATTAACTTATGAATTCTAAAGAGTCCTTTTGTTTTTAAAATTTAAGCACTTGAACTCACCAACTTTATAGTTGACACAAAATCTTTTTGAGCATGTTTCAGGTAACCCTTGATGGAAGCTTGGATTAGATTGGAAACCTTTTATGGATGGCCTAGTACCGTGACTACCAATGGAATTAATTGAAAAATTAAAACATTATTAGACAATTGGATTGATGTGTTCAAATTATGGATATTTTGTAATGGGTGTTACTTTATGTTTGGGCAAGACTTTCATAGCCTGAATTTGCTATTTAAATGTAATGCCATGTGATTTCTCCCCTTGCGTGCTCTTGAGATGATTAGTTTCTCCTGCCATGTATTTTTCCAGTCTGTGATGTCCCACCCCCTTTGGGCCCGGGATGTGACAGATTGGTATCAGAGCCAAAGGTTGTAGAGAAGTCGGGAATACCTTTGTAGACCCTAGGCTACAACCCTGATACCTTAGGACTGTCCTTGTTTTGGGATGTGTTGGAGTGAATGGGTTAGGTAAATTGATGATTACACCTAATCAACGTAATCATGGATTTACCGGACGCGTAAATTCCAACATACCCCCAGAAGTGATGATAACTTGTTTCTTTTAATGGGGTAAATGATTTGGGAAATGTTTTTGTGTAGTCTAAACTTTATAAACTAACTATCATGCCTGTGGTAACCTGCATTGTTATTGATTATAGATACTACTGCGATCACTACTACTATTATTACTATTATCAGATGCTATCATTATTATTGTCATGTACAGGATCTCAAGATTATGGCAGACAATGGAAAAGCGCCTTCATTCCCAGCCGATGCCCCAGTTGGAAGGCTTAGGAGGGCAACGCCTCCGTCGCAGTATGAGGAGTTCTTGCGGAGATGCAGTCATCCTGGATAGATTTCGGTGACATCTGACGACACAGAACCCTCAGAAGACTCTTCACCATCATCCTAAGAGAGAAGCAGAACCCGCTCCCACTCATCGCACGTCACTGCACCTACTCACTCACCTATCCCGCCTATCAAGAAAAGGGGCGTGCGTGTCATTATACGACTGCGTAAGAGTACTAATCCAGGATCCTCTGTTTCCTTTAGGATGCGCCCCCTCCACCTCCTCCTGCGATGGCTCCCGCACTAGCACCTCCGGTGATTGACCCGCCCAGATGCCAACCACGTGACGAGTATTGGATGCCACCCAGGCGTAGCATGTATGACGGCCCGAGTGTTCTTGCTGGAGACCCCTTCTCCTAGTCCAGCCGTCGGGCTAGTGATTTTGGTCCGTCGGACCCCACACTGGGTGATATAATTAGGACTATTTGGCGTTACGAGGTGACTCTTCAGCACACCACGCGAACCTCACAGTCCGCCCAGTTCCAGGCAATGATGGAGTCTCATGGTGTACAATGCTTGGAGCAGGAGCAGAAGAAGAAGAGTTCGGGCTGGTTTGGGTGGCTGAAGAAGAAGTGGCAGCGATGATGGGGATGATATCCGATTGTTTGGCTTTGGCTTCAGAACTATTTGAAAAAACTATTTATTTATCTCAGACACTATTATTATCTTATGGGGGTGATGGTACCTTCCAATTTGTGATACTATGACACTACTACTGTTTTGCTTGATTGATGCTACATTTAACTATTTATGAATTTTCTCTTATGATACTAACCTTTGCAAGGTGCCTAAAATAGGAATATGCAATAGTATATTTCCATGAAATTATTCTTGTTGCCTTATAAAATTTGTTAACTCCATGTTACTTGAATGAAACAACTATACACGTCTTGTAGTATGTTATAGGAATTTTCATGTATTTGGTGAACGTGACTAATAGGAGTAAAAATCAATATAACGAGATACTTGAAACCAATTTATGAGACACTAAATAAGTTTATCTATGTTGACACTAGAATGCCACCTAGACGAGGAATTCGTGGGGGAAGAAATGGGAAAGCTAGACGAACTAGGAACCAGGGTGGAAACCAATCACCTACTCCACCAGAAACCCCACGTGGAGAAAATGCCAATCTCAAGAATGAAGAGAGAATCACTAACCTAGTGGCTCAGCAAATCGCTAATGCTATTCCAACCATTATCGCCCAGATCAACGCAGACCGGGGAAATGCAACCGGAAGCGGAGGACCTGGAAATGATGAAGGCAACACGGATGAGGCTGAGGAGATAAGGAATGGATGTTCCTACAAAACCTTCATGGCTGGCAAACCAAAGGATTTCTATGGCACTGAGGGTGCAATTGAGACTTACCGGTGGTTAGATGAGATTGAAGCCGTATTGGACATCAGTGAGTGCAAGACCGAGCACATGGTAAGGTTTGCCTCTCAATCTCTTAAAGCACTGGAGTGGTGGAAGACTATCATTCAGCCCCGAGGCAGGAATGCTGTAGGTTGAATGAAATGGTCTGAATTCAGAGAGCTGATGACCAACAAGTACTGTCCCATCAGTCAACTAGAGAAACTGGATGCCGAATTTCTAAACTTGGAAATGAAAGGCTCAAATTACACCGAGTACATCAACCGGTTCTCGGCTCTGTCTCGACTAGTGCCCTACTGGTGACACCAGAAACTAAAGGTGTAGCCCGTTTCATCTGGGGATTACATCCTAGAGTTAGAGGCATGGTCCAGTCTTCAGACCTATAACACTACAAGCAGCAGTTGATCTCACTAGTAGCTTGACTGATGACCTGATTAGAGCTGGTTGGACAAAACATGGGAAAACTAAGGACAAGAAGAAGGTGATGGGTGAGAAAAGGAAGTGGTTTGATGCTAAGAAGACGATCGGGAACAATGGTAGCTCAAGCAAGAGAACTAGCTAAGGTTTAAGGCGTGATGATCATGGTGGAAGGGCTCGGAAGCTGTACTTAGGTACAAGCCCCTTTTGCAACAAGTGTAAACTTCATCACCAAGGTGAGTGCAACCCGATGCCTTGTTTCAGGTGTAAACGAATTGGTCATTTGATTAAGGACTGTACGTACGAACCGGGTAAGCAATGTTACAAGTGTGGGGATCCAGGACACATGAGGAACAAATGTCTTAAGCTAGAAAGGGATAAGGATGCCATATCTAACAAAACCAAGGGAAGAGCATTCGTGATGGATCCAAATGGTGCTCGTAAGGAACCTGATGTGGTTAACGATACGTTTCTCATAAATAACCATCCTGCTACCGTTCTATTTGATACTGGAGCGATAGGTAGTTTGTTTCCACTACCTTTAGATCTTTGATTGATTTAGAACTCGTACCCTAACTGATGCATATACCATAGAATTAGCCGATGGTAACATAATAGAAACTAATGAAATCATCGAGGACTGCACCCTAGAATTAAAGTGTAATCCATTTAAGATAGACTTGATGTCTATAATGTTAGGAGGATTTGATGTGGTCGTGGGAATGGATTGGTTAGCTAAAAATAAGGCTAAAATCATGTGTGATGTGCGTTTGCTTAAAATACCTTTAATTGATGGAAAGACACTAGTTGTTCAAGGTGACAGAAGCAACGTGCTATACCCCATGATATCCCACCTAAAGGCTACCAAAAGCCTCAAGAAGGGACGCTCAGCTTTCCTAGTCTACGTGATGAAAACGAGAGAACAAAAGAAAATTGAAATATACCGGTGGTGTCTGAGTACCCGGAAGTATTCCCGAGGATCTGCTGGGACTCCCTCCAACTAAACAGGTCGAATTCCAGATAGATCTAATGCCTGGTGTCGCGCCAGTGGCCAAGGCACCTTACCGACTCGCTCCACCTGAGATGAAGGAACTAATCCTACAAATCCAAGAGTTGCTGGACAAAGGATTTATACGACCAAGCGTTTCTCCATGGGGTGCAGAAGTACTATCTGTTAAAAGAAGGATGGAACCCTACGAATGTGCATTGATTATTGGGATGTGAACAAGCTTACAATAAAGAACCGTTATCCTCTTCCGACAATCGATGACTTATTCCATCAACTGCAAGGAGCCAGCTATTTTTCCAAGATAGATTTAAGATTGGGATACCATCAACTAAAGATAAGGGAAGAGGACATACCCAAGACAGCCTTTAGAACTAGATATGAACACTATGAGTACTTAGTCAATCCCTTCAGACTGACTAATGCACCAACGACATTTATGGATCTTATGAACCAGGTATGCCGCCCATATCTAGACAAGTTTGTGATTGTGTTTATTGATGATATTTTGATCTACTCCCGTAGCAAGGAAGAGCATGAGAAGCATCTTAGACTGATTCTTGAATTGCTCAAGAACGAGCAATTATATGCAAAGTTCTCTATATGTGAGTTTTGGAAACGCGAAATCCAGTTTCTAAGGCATGTAGTGAATAAAGAAGGGATTCAAGTAGATCCATCAAAAATAAAAGCCATTAAAACTGGAAAATTCCTAAACTCCTACCGAGATAAGGCAATTTCTTGGTTTGGCTGGATACTATCGGAGGTTTATCAAGGACTTCTCACGAATTGTACAGCCACTAACCGCTCTAACCAAAAAGGATACAACCTTCACATGGGGAAAGGAACAAAACGAAGCATTTGAATTACTCAAGGAGAAGTTGTGCAGTGCATCTATCCTTGCCTACCGGAAGGCATTGAGGATTTCGTAGTTTATTGCGACTCCTTGCGTCAGGGGCTGGGATGTGTGTTAATGCAGTGAGACAAGGTGATTTCTTATGCGTCTAGACTGTTAAATGAGAATGAGAGAAACTACACTACTCACGGTCTAGAACTGGGTGCCATGGTGTTTGCGCTCAAAATGTGGAGACACTATCTCTACGGTACCAAGTGCGTTATTTACACTGATCACAAAAGTTTGCAACACATTCTTGATCAGAAGATATTAAACATGCACCAGAGAAGATTGGTAGAGTTGTTAAGTGATTAGGAATGTGAGATTCATTACCATCCAGGCAAGGAAAATGTGGTGGCGGATGCATTGAGTAGAAAAGAAAGGGAAAAAAACCCCTTCGCGTCCGTGCCTTGAGGATGAGCGTGTATACTAGCCTTATCGCTAGATTAAAAGAAGCACAAAGGGAAGCTCTGAAGGAGGACAAACTAGCTGAGGAGATGCTAACGGGAATGGAAAAACATTTAGAAGTGAGTAATGACGGGTTGTATAAGTATGAAGGAAGGACTTGGGTACCGAAAGATGGAGAAATTAGAGAGATAGTCCTAGATGAAGCCCACAAATCTAGATATTTGGTTCACCTGGGAAGTGACAAGATGTATCAGGACTTAAAGATTCTCTTCTCGTGGCCCGGATTAAAGAAATCCATCGCCACCTATGTGGGGAAATGTCTGACATGTGTGATGGTAAAAGCCGAAAACCAAAAACCATCAGGAACTTTACAACAACCTGAAATTCCAGAGTGGAAATGAATAACATTATGATGGATTTTGTTACAAAGTTACCAACAACCTTTCGAGGGCATGATGCTATTTGGGTAATAGTGGATAGGCTTACCAAATTAGCTCACTTCCTACCTATTCGAGAAGACTACGACTTATCGAAGCTAGCACAACTACATATCGACGAAATAGTGACCAGGCATGGAGTACCACTGTCGATCTTCTCAGAACATGATAGTCGCTTCACTTCATGATTTTAGAGATCTCACCAACAGGCTTTGGGGACCCGTCTTGACTTAAGCACTGCATACCACCTCAAACCGACGGGTAAAGTGAAAGAACCATTCAGACTCTGGAGGTCATGTTAAGAGCTTGTTTGATCGACTTCGGTGGAAGTTGGGATAACCACCTTCCCCTAGTGGAGTTCTCTTACAATAACAGTTACCGTTCAAGTATAAAAGCAGCTCCGTACGAAGCCCTATATGGTAGAAAGTGTCGATCACCATTAAAATGGAATGAGATTGGTGATAGCCAAATAATAGGACCCAATATCATAATGGAAACCACAAATAAGGTGTTTAAGATTAAGGAACGATTGATAGCAGCCAGAGATCATCAGAAGAAATACGCAGACAGAAGACAAAAGCCCCTGGAATTTCAAGTGGGTGATAGAGTGATGTTAAAAGTCGCACCATGGAAGGGTGCAATCAGGTTTGGCAAGAAAGGCAAGCTAAGCCCAAGATACATTTGACCATTTGAAATTTCATCAAAGGTTGGCCTGGTAGCATACAATTAAGGCTACCTCAAGAGTTGAGCTATATACATGACACTTTTCATGTGTCTAACTTGAAGAAGTGTCTCGCAAACAAAGCCTTGGAATTACCATTGAAGGAGGCCAGAATTAATAACGAGTTGAGATTTATGGAGGATCCCATAGAGATTACTGACTGAATGGTCAAGAAACTTAGGTGAAGTCACATACCCAGGGTTAAAGTAAGATGGAACTCTAGGCAAGCACCCGAGTTCACATGGGAACGAGAAGATGAGATGAGAAAGGAGTATCCGCATCTTTTTAAACCTACCCGATCGGAATCTAATCGAAACTAAAATTTCAGGATGAAATTTCCCAAACGATGGGAGAGTGTAACAACCGGATTCTAGGTCCTACTTTAAACCTTAATATAATCTAGCAGTATTTCATTTTATTATTAATATTATTTTCATCTTCCATGTTAATTTTTTACATGCTTAATTGACTTAGAAGATTCTATTATATCTTGTATTAGTCTAGAAATTGTTAAGTGATTCTAGAAAATATTAAATCTATGCTAGAAATAAGAGTTTTAATTAAAACAAATATATATGTGTGTCTACAAAATTTCCGGCCATGAGTATACAAGTATACATAATACTTGCAAAGTTTTATAAAAATACATCACTAGCACATTTTATTTATAACATAAACTTTATAAAAAAAGATAAAATAAAAGAAAACCCCTCCTCATTTGAAATTGGCCACCCCCCTTCCCACCAATCTCACACTCTTGATTCTACAAAAACTCCTAAAACACACCACCCTTCCCTTTTCTCCATACATGCAACCATCCCATCCTTCCATCTCTCTCTCTCTATCCATGAATTCTCTCCCTCTCCTCTTCAAACTTCTAAAACTTCTTCTCCATTTTCAGCAAGAATTCGAAGGCCTTCTTCATGCACAACATCGAATAGGAGCAAAACCAAGCAAGAAGGTGACCCAAGTAAAGTTTCTTGCAAGGATTGGAAAGAGTCAAGAAGTTCGTGCTCCAACTCAAGTTCAATAGCCTTTCTACTCCTTGAACCAGTCTATAAACACAAAACTTCCAAAATGTAAGATTCAACTCACCTGAATAAAGCCATTCTTGTGATTTTCTCCACATTTCTACCATAAATCTCATTTTTCTTGTTCAAAACAGAATCTTGCGGCCATATCATTGTTTTTGTGAGACTCACGACTTCACAAAAGGTATATTCTAAAGAGTGTACGTGAACCAAGGGTTGGTGCACCCAATTTCACCCCGAAAACCCTCTTTTCATGAGTTTTAGCACCAATAACCCACTTGTTTTGAAAAGCCCCTCCACCTATGTTAAAATCTGCCCAAAAACAATTTATGAACATCCTTATAATCTGGATTAAAAGTTACAAAAATATTTGATGACGTTTATGCTCAAGCTATGATGATTACATATGTGCAAATGATGTAAAACACCCTCTAAAAAGCAACAACGGTGCTATGTATGTAAAATCATGAGCTAATGTTTTCTTCTAGTAGTTTGGTGATATGAAACATATAAAATCTGTGGTATTGTTGAATAGATAAAAAAGGTATGGTAATATGGATTAAATGAGCTTATTTAGTGACCCAAAAAGTGGTAAAATCCCAAGATATGACCAAATCTTAAAAGATTTAAATTTCAAAATATTTCAGGCCCTAAAATAGGTATTTTAGTGTTAAAAATAGAATTTGGTGAATTCTTGGGTTGATATGTGATTTCTATGAATTTATTTAACAAGAATAAGCCCAAACAAGGAGGTTTTTAGATAAAATTTTAAAAATAGTGTAACAAGCCTAAAGCCAATAAATTCATGTTATTTCAGTAAGTTAGAAAACCGCAAGATGAGATTTTGGGGAAAACTGAAAGAAAATGGATTAGGTTGTTCGGTTTCGGGTAAAAACGAGTTTTAACGATTTATTGTAGAAACGAAGCTTTTTGCTAATATGGCTCGAAAACTTATTTTAAACAGATTATAATATTTTTTATAAGTCCTTAAAAAGTTATACTTGAGTGTTATGGGTTGAAATTAAAAGATTTAAAACTAGATGCTTAAATTATCGATTTTACCGTAACCGGTAACTCAAATTTTGTGTTTTAAATCCCAAGAACTAAATTCTAGAAAATTTGGAGTTTAAACAGTCCCAAATGAGTTATAAAACCTTAAGAAATTAACAAGGGTCATATTGGGTCAAGAAATGGAAAGAAAACAAACTTTAGGGTAAAAATTGTAATTTTTGGAAACTTGAGGGACCAAAGTGTTAATTCCATAAATATAACTAAATTCATTAATAAAATGACCAAAAACTCTTATTAAACTTATTATCATATAAACAAATTTGTAAGAATCATAAAAAATTGTCATTCATATGCCAAAAACCTAATTTTCCTAAAAAGGGAACTTTTTGACGCAAACTCCTAAGAGATGAAGCCACATGAACTTATGACCATAAAACACACCTAGTTACACCTACAATATTCTAAGACCATATAGCTTACTACTTGTACCTTGATGATAGGGTGCTAGGACTTGCATCTTTTTTGTGATCGAAGAACCGTTGATTAACCTAAGGTGAGTTTTAGTGTTCCCTTTTTACTACTAATTTTGGATGAAGCATGCTATGTTTGGACTAAAATCATTTATGTGCTATTATGTGATACTTATATGTTGTGATTAATGTTAGAACCTGCACTTACATGCATCACAATCATTAATTCTTGGTGAACCGCTTGTTTTATATGGGTAGATCTACTTGGGGAATCCCCCACACACAATGTCTTCTGTCATAACCCAATGACATAATAGGAAGGGTACCACACTAAGATCCTACAGGGTCATTTGTGTCATGTGACAGGTTTTATATGATACTATGGTGTACCACTCGGCTGGTATGGTAAACTGTTTGAGGCTAAGTTCTCCCTATGGTTTAACCGGTAATAACACAAGTTTAGAAGAGGCTAGCCGAGACTGAGTGCAGGGTTGATTGTGACCCCACAACATCGATACTTATGTTTTTAAAATTAACTTATGGATTCTAAAGAGTCCTTTTGTTTTTAAACTTTAAGCACTTGAACTCACCAACTTTATAGCTGACACAAAATCTTTTTGAGCATGTTTCAGGTAACCCTTGATGGAAGCTTGGATAATGTTGGATCCTTTTTATAGATGGCCTAGCACCATGACTACCAATGGCATTACTTGAAAAATTAAAACATTATTAGACAATTGGATTGATGTTGTTAAAATTATGGATATTTTGTAGTGGGTGTTACTTTATGTTTGGGGAAGACTTTCATAGCCCAGATTTGCTATTTAAATGTAATGCCATGTGATTTCTCCCCTTGCGTGCTCTTGAGATGGTTAGTTTCCGCTGCCATGTATTTTGCCAGTCTGTGACGTCCCACCCCCTTTGGGCCCGGGGTGTGAGAAAAACCAAATGCGGCTAAGTATTTGGTCATCCGCATTAGTCAATACGGATGACATTCTTAATGCGGATGCACAACTGAAGAAATGCTGATGAAGATCAACACATCCGCATTAACTAATGCTGATGTTCATTAGAAATCCAGATCATTATTTTGTACTTAGACTAGTATTATGATGTGTAGTTGTCAGGGTAGTTTAGTCATTTTGTATAGGCGTTGTATATACCTATAAATAGAATAGTATACACTAAATGTAAGGGAACGAAAGTTTCTTGTGCTATAAACCCGAGCACACTTTGTATCTTGTTTACTAATATCAATATACAAAACATTTAATAGTATTTTCAGCATTTAATGTTCATTGATTTTGTATTTTCGCTACATAATCGTTGACTCAATCATCATATTCGATCCTAACTGAGTCACATCAACTGAGATTCTTATATCGGACCCGGTCAATTTTCATTACTTTTATTTATTTTTAGCCACTTTTATTTTAAAAAATCATCATAAATATTAGTAATAATTTAATTTTATTTTTTTATATAATGTAATTTTATTTATAGCTTTTTATTTTTTTACAAAATTATTTTCATTTATTCACTTTGTTCATTATCTTTGTAATAAAACTAATAGAAATTAGACAACTCAATTTTTAACTTTTTTGGAACAAGATTTTTAGTTGTTTTAAATTATTTGTTTTAGAGTTTATATTCGAAACCGGTTGGAGAAAGTAAGATTTTGTTATATGATATTAATTTTAATTTTTTGTATTCAATCAAATGGTTTGTTTTTAATTATAAATATAGTGTGATAGCTCGTAACTTTAATGTAAAATAAAATATGCAAATGGTTTCTAAACAACTACTCAGAGTTTTTAAATAAACAAATCATTGAAATTTTCTTTTATTACATGCACTTTTATTCAGGGTTTTATCTAAACTCTTAATAATGATTTTTATGAATGTAAATCAAAACCAAACCACTTAAAATTAAAACGAAACCAAACCTGACAATTACTAAGGGTTTTGCTTTGTTTTGGTTTTACGATTAAGATTATCGAACCTTTATAGTAAAAACACTTAAATACTCCATGTATTAATCAAAATAAAATATTAGTGAAAATTACAGATTTTGTAGTTTAAGGGGTAAGGGTAAAATAGTCTTTTACAAAAAAACTAAGTGAAAAAGTTAACTTTTGTTAGTAGAAAGGACATAAGGCGTGATAAGTTTTCAAATAAAGGACGTTTAGTGTATTTATCAAAGTTTAAGGATAAGATCCATAATTTTAGACATACTTAAAGGAAAAAATTTGTAATTTACTCTTTGTTGGACCCTGAAAGGATCATACATGCCAACTCAAGAGGTGGTTGAAGGTTGTTCTGGTTGGAAGAAATCCGCACAAGTCCAAGATCCAATGCGGGTGAAGACAACAGAAGAAATAGACAAGTATCGGCTATCCGCATTAGTTAATGCGGATGAGCAAGAACAAATACGACCAATTATATGTTCATCCTCATTTACTAATGCGTATATGCAGAACCAAATGCGGCTAAGTATTTGGTCATCCGCACTAGTCCATGTGGATGACATACTTAATGCGGATGCACGACTGAAGAAATGCTGATGAAGATCAACACATTTGCATTAACTAATGCGTATGTTCATAACAAATGTTGATTATCATTTTGTACTTAGACTAGTATTCTAATGTAGAGTTGTTAGGGTAGTTTAGTCATTTTGTGCATGTATTGTATCTGCCTATAAATAGAATAGTATACACTAAATGTAAGAGGATGAAAAGTTTTTCTGATTAGTGCTACAAACCCTAGCACATTTTGTATCTTGTTTACTAATATCAATATACAAAGCATTTATTAGTATTTTCAGCATTTAATCATCATTTATTTTGTATATCCGCTATATAATCATTGACTCAATCATCATATTTGATCTTAGTTGAGTCACATCAACTGAGATTCTTATCTCGGACCCGGTCAATTGGTATTAGAGCTTTAAAGTTTATATCCGTATGGGATAAAAATTTTAATGTTTTTATCCTATATGGATATAAACTTTAGGGAGAGTAATTAAAATTTAATGAAAATATTCACAAAAACATGAAAATTTTGCAAAATCTCAAAAATATTTTAATTTCTATATACAGTTGTTGCTCTTCTTGAAAATATAAAATTAGAAAAATGGCTATGTTGGTGTGAAAGTTATACTATAGTATCTCAGTATATGCAGATATTTGGAAGCATAAAATTCCAAGATCAGTCAAATCTGGGAAATTTGTATCAAAACGGGTGTATAATTCAATCCAAGCAAGAATTGACAATCCAAGCAATAGTCAAAACTTCATAAAAGTCAAAGCAATAGTCATATCTTCATAAAAGTCAAAGCATCAGTGCAAAAACAGTCAAAACTATCCATAGCAAAAACATTAATTTTTGACAAAGTTCAAAATTTAATGTAGGTAAGAGTATTGGTTAATGCGGGTGAAGGTAAACCAGGCATTTAACCAATGCAGGGTAATATTTTTGTGCAAAAAAAAAATCAAAGTGAAACTAATGCGGATATGTTAAGTCATCCACATTTATTTCCAAACAAATACGTACAACAATGTCTCGAAGTATCATGGCAGAAAACTTATGCGGACAAAATTTTGTTCTTCCGCATTTATCAATGCGGATAAGTTTTTGTTCATCCGCATTTCCTTAATACGGATGACATGATCAATGCAGGTAACATTGTTGTGTATTTGTACCAAAAAGAAAACATGTGCTTCACTCTTCTGTCATTTTGTGTTTGAATCTCAGTTAATGCGGATAGAAGTTTATGAAATGAGGACAACTGAATTATTCATCTGCATTTGTTACAATTCATGCGGACAACTAAATTGTTCATTCGCATTTGTTGCAGCAACAATGCAAGTTCTGATGTAATGCGGACAAGTCAAAATGTTCTTCCGTATTTGTTACAGAGCTAATATGATCAAGTTAAAACATTCGCATTTGTCTCAGTACTCAAATGCGTACAAGTTAAAAGATCTGCATTTGCTACAGTACAAAAATTAAAACTTCCGCATTTGTTCATTCACTTGCAAAATTTGAAAAATTCATTAAATTAAGTATTTAAACACATTAATCAGAGTCATTTAATACTTCTCAAATTTGAGAGAACCTAAAGTGTAACGAGCTATTTTCATAACTGAACTTCATCATTCATCCAATTCATCACAAACCTTGTGTGTAGATTGTTCATTCAACTTCATTTCATCCATATTTCGATTCTTAGCCCAAGTAGTATCGAAACAAGGTGATTCTCGGTGGATTTATGAACTTGAAATACCGAACCAGTGATGAACATAGAACCCTAGGTTTAGAAAACATCAAAAATTAACCTTGAATAATGGATTTCAAAGACTCATTCGTGTTCAATAAACCTGATTTTAATCTGTACAACAAGGAACAATCGATTCAGAAACACTATGTTAACCATGATGAACAGGGGATTCGAAACTCAAAATGTTGAAATCAAATCCAATGTTTTAGTGTAATAAGATGGTTAAAACAATAAAGTGTAGGGGTTTGAACAAGTTTTTCAGATCTATTTTATCCATATAAAATAGAAAATGCAACGGAATTTCAGTTTAAAACTTGTTACAGTTATCATATATATAAAACATTTTATATTTATCTGTTAAAACCCCATATGGATCGATATATGAACAAGATGCTTACAAACAACCATAGGGTGTTTAGAAATACAACCTTTGTAGAAGAATAGGAGGGAGATCAGATGAAAGCAAGTCTTCAAAGCAGAAGACCTCAAGCGGTTCTACCCACAAGCCACCAACAGACACCCAGTTGCTAGGATTTTCACTTTGAACAAACACTCCTGATTTTTGCTCTTGACCGATCGAGAGAAAAAGCGAGCTTGGAGTGTTCAACACTTTTCGTGTTGTGTAAAAGTTGTATTAGAGAGAGATCAGATGCAATCATATATTGCATGTCCTTGGAAACTTAAAATTCAGGAGATAGAAAATTAGGTGGGGCCCAGCCCCTTAACCCATCCGCACTTCTCAACATCATCCGCATTTGTAAATGCGGATGCATGTTCTTCTCCCGCATTTGTAAATGCGATGAAGAAAGTTCATCCGCATTTCCAAATGGTCATCCGCATTTGTAAATGCGGTTGAACAGTTTATCAGCATTTCCAAAAATGCTCATCCGTATTAGTTAACACGCAAATGCGGATAGTTATCTTCATCCACATTTCTTTAACCACATCAAATGCGGCTGTTATAAGCAAATACGGATGAATTATCTCTAAAATAAATTAGCCATATAATCTATTTACAACACAAGTACAAATATTTAGAAACCCAATTTCTAGATATTCTAAGTGTTAATATTCATTTATATGATCATATCATAAAACAAATATTGTAGGTGTTTGTCTAGCTTGTTATTGGGTATGACCCGACTTGGATCATGACGTACTAGCCACATCAATTCAATATGTATTTTGGGCAGACCATTTCCAACAATCTCCCACTTGCACAAGATACATAGAGGATTGATGCAAGTAGCAAATACCGCCTAACAACGGTTTACTACCCCTAATACGCATGACTAAGTGCCATTCAATAACATCATCCTCTTCAAGTCTCTTACTTGAAATGATTTAGGTGAATCAAATCATAAACCCTTTTGTTTCAGATGTCGTGTTAAATCCAGAGACACAGAATGATCATTCCCTGTTGATTTAACTTTATCAGGCCTTAGACATCTCACTCTCAACAAATAAGAGGAACAAATCTCATCTTGACTACATACGTTTCTCACAATCACCTTGTATCACACCTGAACATAGCCTTGTGTGCTATCCATTATTTCAGAACAACGAAGAACTAGATCAAGGTATTATATTTGGTGAATATCAAAACCCAATATGTATCCTAGGTCGGAGGATACTATGATATTCGCCTTTACTCAAATTGACTTATGATCTATCACAAGATTCCATGTAGTAATGTTTGAGGGCGGGTCAGTCCAATATTTATATCCTATAAATATCCACGAACCTTGGCAGCGAACCCTCACTCTATATTCATACCTTATGAATATCCACCAATACAAGTTCATGATAGTCTTACCTTCATATTTGTTCCCACAAATATGAGCGACTACGGACATTTAGAATGATTAATTTATTCACGGATTTAAACATGCTAAAATGGAACATAACTCAAAGAATCATAATTATAAAAAAGAGTTAAAATTTACAATTGTTCCGATATTTAAATACTGAAAAGATCAAATCCAATCACTAGAATATCGAAGTCCTAAGGCACAAGTATGACTCTCATGCTTTGGCCTTTCAAGAAGCTTCGTGAGTGGATCCGTAATGTTTTGATCGGTGTGAACTTTGCGAATACATATCTTTCCTTTTTCAACTTCATCCCTTATGTAGTTGAATCTCCGCTCAATGTGCCTCATCTTTTGATGTGCTCGGGGTTCCTTGATTTGAGCAATCGCACCCTCGTTGTCACAAAAGATCTCTAGAGGGTCCTGAATGGTACGGACCACCCCTAGGTTGGCAATGAACTTCCTTATCCAGGCAGCTTCTTGAGCTGCCAATGGGGCGGCGATGTATTCCGATTCAGTGGTGGACATTGCTACCACATCTTGTTTTGCACTCTTCTAAGAGACTGCTCCACCATTCATAATGAAAGCATATCCCAATTGTGATCGAGAATCATCTCGATCAGTTTGGAAACTCGCATCCGTGTAACCCTTTACAACGAGTACCTCCTCACCAGAGCCATATATTAGAAACATATCCTTAGTCCTTCTAAGATATTTCAATATACTTTTAACAGCCATCCAATGGCAATTTCCCAGATTTTGCTGGTATCTGCTTGTCATGCTCAAAGCGCATGACACATCCGGTCTAGTGCATATCATAGCATACATGATGGATGCTATAGCCGATGCATATGGGATTCCTTTTATTTTCTCTTGCTCATCCTTTGTGCTTGGACATTGAGATGCAATCAATATCGTTCCTCTTTGAGTAGGCACCAAACCTTTCTTAGAGTTCTCCATCTTGAACCTTTTCAAGATTTTATCAATGTATGCACTTTGATTTAAACTTATCAACCGCCTTGATCTATCCCTATAGATCCTCATTCCCAAAATGTAGGCAGCTTCACCAAGATCCTTGATGGAAAAACAACTTCCAAGCCAGGTTTTACACCTTCCATGGTTGGAATGTCATTTCCAAATAATAGTATGTCATCAACATACAATACTAAGAAAGTAATGATTCTCCCACTAGCTTTCTTATACACACAAGCCTCATCAGCGTTTTTGATGAATCCAAATTTCTTAACTTCATCATCAAAATGGTGATTCCAACTTCTAGATGCTTGTTTCAATCCATAGATTGATTTATTTAACTTGCATACTTTATTAGGATATTGTGGATCGACAAAACCTTCGGGCGGAACCATATAGACATCTTCTTCAAGATATCCATTTAGAAAAGCGGTTTTGACATCTATTTGCCAAATCTCATAGTCATAATATGCGGCAATGGCAAATAATATCCTAATTGACTTTAGCATTGCCACGGGCGAAATAGTCTCATCATAATCAACCCCTTGAGTTTGAGTAAAACCTTTTGCTACAAGTCTTGCTTTATAAGTATCCAAGTTTCCATGCATATCGGTTTTCTTCTTGAAAACCCATTTACTTCCAACCGGGTTGGAGTTAAGAGGTGGTGCAACCAAATCCCATACTTGGTTGTCATGCATGGATTGCATCTCAACATTCATAGCTTCAAGCCATTTGTCACAATCGGATTGTGATATTGCATCATGGTATGTGGTGGGTTCATCCGAATCTACCACATAGCATCCATCCATGAAAAATCCATATCTTTCGGGTGGATTACTAATTCTACCAGATCTTCAAACGTTTTGTGTGTCTTGATCAACCATTTGATCATTTTCAATAACCTCTTGTTAAGTGCTAGTATCAACCAAACATGTATCGGCTTTTGGTTCTCGATCCTCCTCGAGTTCCACAGTTCTATCAGTTCCTTCCATAAGGAATTTAGTTTCCAAGAACTCAGCCTTTAGAGCAATGAACATGTTTTGCTCGGTTGGGTTGTAGAAGTAATATCCCATAGAGTCTTTGGGATATTCTACAAATATACACTTAGTGGATCGAATTTCAAGTTTGTTTTAGGAGTTGCGTTTGACATAAGCCTCACAACCCCATACCCTTAAATATGATAAAGATGGAACCCTTCCATGCCATATTTCAAAAGGTGTCTTGTCCACTTTCTTGGTTGGGGCCATATTTAAAATACGAACTGCCGAGAGCAATGCGAAACCCTAAAATGATAGAGGCAATGCGCTTCTAGCCATCATAGATCGAACCATATCCAATAGAGTTCGATTCCTCCTTTCAGACACACCATTATGTTGTGGTGTTCCTGGTGGAGTGAGTTGCGAGATGATTCCACAACTCCTAAGATGATCTTGAAAGGCATCATTAAGGTATTCACCTCCTCTATCCGAACAAAGTACTTTGATGGTTTTATTGAGTTGATTTTCAGCTTCATTTTGGAAGACTTTGAACATTTCAAAGGCTTTATTTTTATGTCTTAACAAGTACACATACCCATAACGACTATAATCATCTGTAAAGGTAATGAAGTATTTTTCACCATTCCTTGTCATTGTCTTAAAAGGCCCACATACATCCGAATTTATAATACCTAATAAGTCTTTTACCCTTTTATTAGTTCCACTAAAGGGTTTCTTGGTCATCTTTCCTTGTAAACAAGACTCACACTTATCAAATGAATCTTCATTTGATTCCAAAAGACCATTCTTTTGAAGTGTATGTATGCGATATTTGTTTATGTGACCAAGGTGACAATGCCAAAGATAAGTCTTACTCAAATCCATTTTGAGTTTCTTGGTGCTTGATTGGTACAACGAGTTATCAAATGATGTGTTATCATGAACTAATTCATAAATGCCATTACACGGCATAGCTTTAAAATAAAAGACATCATTCATGAAAACACAAATACCATTGTCAATAAACTTCAAATCATAACCAAATTGTCTTAAAAGATAAACGGAGATAATGTTCCTAGTTAAACTAGGAGTATACAAAATGTTTTTCAAAATAACTTCCAAACCATTTGAAAGCTTCAAAATGTAGTCTCCTTGGGCTTCGACGTCAACTTTTGCTCCGTTGCCCATGAAGAGACTTGTATTTCCTTTCTTGAAATTTTTATTTCTTTTAAACCGCTGCAATAAATTGCAAATATGAGTTCCACATCCGGTATCTAATACCCATGTGTTAGAAGAAATAACATTTAGATCAATATGGATCATGAAAGTTGTACCTGAGGTTTGCCCCGCATCCCTCTTTGCTTTCAACTCCTTGAGATAGGTTGGACAATTCCTCTTCCAATGTCCTATCTCACGACACTCAAAGCATGGATCGTTCTCTGTCACCTTAGGCTTCTTAAGCTTTGGTTTTGGAGGTTTGGCTCTAGCCTTTCCCTTACCTTTCCCTTTGATGTACCCTTTGTCTTTGGAAACATTTGCCTTGGGATCGGGGTATTGCCTTTTCTTGTTGCCTCCCTCATTGATCGTGAGGACCGGTAAAACCCTTTTATCCATCCCCGCCTCGGCTGTTTTGAGCATTGCGTGGAGTTCACTAATGCTCTTGTCCCAACCATTCATGTTATAATTCATGATAAATGTCTCAAACCTTTTGGTTATACCATTGAGGATCAATATCGTGGCGAACTCTTTTGAGACGGGACAATTCAGCCTTTCCAGGCGATCAATGTGGCTCTTCATCTTAATTACATAAGACAATACCGATTGAGTTTCTTCCATGCGACATGCATGAAGCGCTCGAACCGTTTCGAAGCGCTCTACCCTTGCTTGTTGAAGGAACATTTCCTTCAACTGGGTAATCATGTCGTATGCCCCATGATGCTCCAAATCCTTTTGAAGCTCGGGAATCATAGTTCCCAACATAAGGCAAGAAACTTGCACAGAATCCTCTATGTGCTTAACCCAATCGTTATAGGCATCAACATCATTAACGTCAGGTTCATCGGGAATGGGATCGTCTAATACATAGGATTTCTTCTCCTGCTTGAGAACAGTTCTCAAGTTTAGAAACCAATCCATAAAATTGTTGTGATTAAGACGATCCCTTTCTAAGATAGTTCTTAGTGATAGGTTATGGACGGTCGGGGTGGAAGCGTTGTTGTTAGCGGCCATTTCTACAAATATTAACAAATTTCAATTTTAGTATTTCCAAAAAAGAAATTTTAATTATTAATACCCTTTCACGTCCATAGACAATTAATAATTAAAATCTAGAATCCAATGTTACATTTAAATAATGGTTAGGTAACCTTTATCCCATTATTTAAATTAACAAGGTAGTCAACACTTGACAATTGCAACCCTTTGCAACTTCTAGTTTTATGGGATTGGTCAAACATCTTTATGTTAAGTTGGCATGTTTAATCCCAATTTATATTGTGAACACATTAACTTTTAAAAAATCCTTTTATTACCCATGTTAATATTTCATAAGAACTAGTTTTATGCTTGTTGTTGATATTAAATTGTTTAAACTGCATATCCATATATCACAAAACAATAATAAATCAACCACACAAGCATCACATGAGTTCATAACCGTAGCCTACTAAAGTTAACATCACTTGTTGACCGAAACAAGTGAGTTAATAAGGTCGTTCCTAAGGGTGAAAATGACACAACATTTGTGTCGGTGAACTCCTACTTGATCCCGCATCCAAATGCTTCAAGTGTCCACCTTGTGTTGTGACACTTCCATTCCATTTGGGTTTCCAAATACGCTGTGACTTCCGCACCAAAATCCTTTGGGCCTTCATCATCTTCTTTCGGTTAAAACCGAGAAAGGCAGCCTTGTTGCATCTTCTTTTACAAAATATATCCTAAATACATTTTTCTAGTAAAAGTAAAATGCAACTAACCTATTTATTTTACATACCAAATGAAAGATAAATAAATTACATACCCAATAGGAAGATTAAATACATTTAAATATTTACAAACCATTTGAATAATCAAATGCAAATCACAACACATTCATCGATAGGGTCTCGGCTTTGGTTATGAATAAGTAAAAAACATATCCAAATATGTAAATAAAAATCCCAGGAGCATCCCCTTGAACCATAGATTCTCGGTTTAGGCATAAACGACCGAGAACCATGGTTTTGTTCCAAATAACAGAATCATCCAAATGATTTAAATTTTTTTTCAAGATTACAATATGCATGTCTAAAGTGATCTTGAAAAATAGGGGATACTAGGACTGAAACCTCTCGGCCTTTTGGTGAAACATCACCAAGAAGTCGAATATTTCAATCCAAATGAAGCAAGTGTCCATATAACCGGCTCTGATACCATTGTTGGGGTTTGAACAAGTTTATCAGATCTATTTTATCCATATAAAATAGAAAACGCAACTGAATTTCAGTTTAAAACTTGTTACAGTTATCATATATATAAAACATTTTATATTTATCTGTTAAAACCCCATATGGATCGATATATGAACAACATGCTTACAAACAACCATAGGGTGTTTAGAAATACAACCTTTGTAGAAGAATGGGAGGGAGATCAGATGAAAGCAAGTCTTCAAAGCAGAAGACCTCAAGCGGTTCTACCCACAAGCCACCAACGGACACCCAGTTGCTAGGATTTTCACTTTGAACAAACACTCCTGATTTTTGCTCTTGACCGATCGAGAGAAAAAGAGAGCTTGGAGTGTTCAGCACTTTTCGTGTTGTGTAGAAGTTGTATTAGAGAGAGATCAGATGTAATCATATATTGCATGTCCTTGGAAACTTAAAATTCAGGAGATAGAAAAGTAGGTGGGGCCCAGCCCCTTAACCCATCCGCATTTCTTCAACATCATTCGCATTTGTAAATGCGGATGCATGTTCTTCTCCCGCATTTGTAAATGCGGATGAAGAAAGTTCATCCGCATTTCCAAATGGTCATTCGCATTTGTAAATGCAGTTGAACAGTTTATCAGCATTTCCAAAAATGCTCATCCGCATTAGTTAACACGCAAATGCGGATAGTTATCTTCATTCGCATTTCTTTAACCACATCAAATGCGGCTGTTGTAAGCAAATGCGGATGAATTATATACATTCTCTCTCTAAAATAAATTATCCATATAATCTATTTACAACACAAGTACAAATATTTAAAAACCTAATTTCTAGATATTCTAAGTGTTAATATTCATTTATATGATCATATCATAAAACAAATATTGTAGGTGTTTATCTATCTTGTTATTGGGTATGACTCGACTTGGATCATGACGTACTAGCCACATCAATTCAATATGTATTTTGGGCAGACCATTTCCAACATAAAGATGATTGAAAATAACCATAAAACATAACACAAATGGTTAATCATCATAAAATAAAACATAGGTCAAATTGTTATAGAACAGTGAACTTGAAATCTCAATTTTGACTTAAGAAAGTCAAACTGAGAAAGTCAAACTTGTTCTTAGTGGTACAATCTGATAATTGTGAGTACATTACTAACACATATGTCTCTGTTGCAGATCTATGGCAAATCTTACTTGGAGCAAGATCCACAATGTCAGTGGATATCTTGATCCGGATGTGCCTGAATCTAAGGGTTTAAGAGACATGATCAGATTTATTTCCACAACAAGGATAGCACATGCCATCACTGTCAGACCTATTATCTATGAGAACTTCATCAGATCATTCTGGGGAACTACTAAAGTAAACCTAGGGGATGGTATGAGGCCATATCAGGAAGGATCACTAGTGATCACACACTAGTTATCTCTGAACAAACTGTGAGACAGTGTCTACAGTTTGGGGATGATGCCAACTCTCCCCTAGAATTGGAAGAAGATGACATTCTGACCTTCTTTGCTAACATTGGCTATGAAGGGGTTTTTGAAGGAAAACAGATTGTCAAGGGGTTAGTTGACTTGCAGTGGAGATTTTTGATTCATTTATTCCAACGTTGTTTGTCAAAGAGGAAGACTGGTTGGAATGACATCCCCATCACTACTTCATCAGCTATTTGTGTCTTATGCACCAATAGAAAATTCAATATGTCTGCTTATGTGTTCAATGTCCTGTTATCTAACATTTAGGAAGGAAGAAGGCATATGTTCCTGATGTATCCCATATTTATTCAATGCTTCATCAATGAAGCATTCCCTGATCTTGTACCAGAAGGCCCTGTGATGGACATTCCTCACTACAACACCAAATCCTACAAGTACATCAAGAAGAGAGATCTGAGGAACTTCTATAGTGGAACTTTCTTTCCTTTACTTCCATGGATGCTACAACAGATAAATCCAGAAGAAGCCCATGAAGAAGAAGCTGAGGATGTTATTCCTGATATTGAGGATGATGTTCCTGCTGATGTACATGAGATTATAGAAGAGCAACCAGCTGCTCATGTTCAATAAACTGTTGAAGAGCATGCTGAAGAAATAGAAGAAGGACTAAGGCAAGTGTCACCACAGGTTGATATAGGTGGTGATCTTCACACTGTGTCTTCAGTTCAAAATGATAATATTCCATCACCTTTCATAGTGTCACCTGTCCATTCACATCAATTATCTCCTATCCACTCTCATCATGTATCTCCTGTTTATTCTTCACCAGAAGCTGCTACTGCATCTGTTGAATCTGGTGAATCTACCAGTTCATTAGATAGAACTGAATCATCTTTGGATGAGGAGGATCCTCACTCAGGTTTTTAAATGCCTATGAGACAAGTACACTCAGAGGCTGGTGCTTCAGAAAGCTTTGCAAAATCTGAAGTCAACCAACCTGATGCTAAGGATGAAATGATTTCTGAGCTATTACTGAAGGTAGCCAAAATGAAGAAACTTTTGGATAGAAGATCTGGCATCATAAGAGATAGACTTGTTGAACTAGATGAGAAGGAGAAAGAATTAAAAAAACTAAAAGCCAAATCTGAATTTGATAAAGAAGAAAAGGATAAAGAGATTGATAGACTCGAAGCAGCCCTAGAACATGCCAAACAAGAAATCAGTGGATACTTGGATGCTATAAACATCCAAACTCTTGCCATGGAAGAACAAGAGAATCTTCTTGATGTCCAAACTGATATAATATTTGATATCCATAGACAGATAGAAGCTCTAACAAAGAGAGTTTCTAAACTTGAGATGTTGATAAGATTAAAGAAGAATTGACCAAAGAAAAGGATGAGAAGGGTGATGATAAGAATGATAAAGACAAGGATGATGAGCATGAAAAGGAAAAAGAATCAAAAGAAGATAAAGATGTCTCTGGTGGGAGTAGTGATGATGATGATAGCTCTACACCTTAAAAGAGATAAAGAATGACAGAAACTGTTCTGCAATCCCAACATAGTGAGTTTAGGGAGGAAGATGAAAGCCTAGCTATGATTGTCTATTCTGATCCAACTTCTAAAGAAAGACTTGATGAGGAATTTGAAATGAAAGAGTTAATTGAAGACTTAGACATTTATTCATATGGAGAGTTTATTATTGATGAAAACTTATGGAATTTTATCAGAGAACTCAGAGCTCCAGTTGAAAGAATAGTTGTGATTCCCCTTGACCCTGTGCCATTAGAAGAAGAATTAAGCTTACAACTTGTTGCTGCAGTCACTTTGACTGATGAGCAAAAGGAACTTATAATGAAGCTGTGTGAAGAGCTTAGAGAAAAGGAAGTTGCTAAAAAGCAAAAAGAAGAAGCTAAACAACTTGAAAAAGAAAGGAAGGAAAAGGAAGACGAAGCCTTTGTACCCTCTTCTTCTGGTCCCCCATTTGCATACATACTCCAGGAAGAGGAAGTAGTTATCTGAGAAGGCCAAAGGCAAAAGGCCTGTGGTAGAAGAGGAACCGGCACCTAAGAAGCAAAAAGATGATTCAAGAAGCCTTGCTGCTATTGCTCAATTTCTGGATGAGCATGAGAAGGCTAAGGAACAATTGAAGAAGAAAATTGAGGTGATTATCTTGGAAGTAGGAGAGATAGAGGGAGGATATGATAAAAGCATCCTTGATGACCCTTTGTTCAAGGAAAGTCCTATAAAGGTTAAGTCATCTATTAAGGAGATGGTTGAGAAGGCTCAAACTGATGATTTGATGGTTAAGGCTATGTACATGATTAATCACTATTATAACGCTGATGAAGTGTTTGGAATGACATACGAGGGAATGGTAGAAGAAGTAATCAAGATGCATAAACTTCTTGACCCTGCTTTTATGACTGAGTATGAAAAGAAAACAACTGAGAAAGAGATAAAGTTGAAAAAGCATGATGTGACGGTCAGATCCCCAATCTTATTAACTCCAACACAAGCTCAACAGACCCAAGTGCCTCAATCCCAATATCCTGATCCCTACAGCATGACAGATAGGGAAATAAAGGATTATCTGTCTGATCAAGGATTTACCAAAGGAAAGCTGGGTAATAAGAAGACTAACTCCCTCCGGGCTGCAATCCTCAAGACAGTCAAGGAAAAGAAAGAAAGATTGAAGACTATAGAAGTAGAGGTTGTAGGGAGGAAGCCCAGAACAAGAATTTCAGCTCAAGATATCCAATTCACTACCAAATACCATGATTTATTAGCACCATGCTACACAAAAATCCTAAATGGTTTATTGAACCCTCTCAAGTGGAGTTTCATGAAGGGTTAACCACTTCAGAAATGATTAGGGGTGTGTCTACTCCAGAAGGCAAAGTAGATGTGAAGATAATTTCCTGAAAGTATGATAATGATTAGAATATGTTTATGGTGAAGAGGATCTCAGGGCTAGTTCAGTTCTTCACTGAGTATACTTCTTTAGTGAACTCCCTGCAGATACATGATCTGAAGGATCTAGCTGAGCTGGAATTGATCAATCGTAATGCTATGTACAAAGGATATGAGTTTGAAGATATACTGAAGATTTGTTCAAGAAAACAAACAACTTCAAGTCTCTAAAGGCAATATGCATAAGAAAAGACAAATCTTTCAACAATCCTCTAGAAAAGAAGAAGAAAATGAAAGGAACTGAAGAGTTGGTATTTCCAGAGTTTAATGTTAAACCAACTGAATAACTAAAAGAAAGATGGTTGCTAGAACCCACAAGTCCAAACCAATCTCCAATATATTCTATAATGAGAAAACTTATGAGTTGGTGATTGAAAGTAAATGGGGGAGGAAAAGAAGGTTTAGAGATAAGGCTATTTAGTGGATATGAGATAAGACTGTTAGATGAATCCTATATCCACTATATGTTCACAAGACACTTCAGAGAAATAGATAACAAGCTGGAAGAAGCAGATATGTATTTCTTTTTAAAATGCATCAAGATACTCAAAATAGCCTATGACAGAATCAATAGAAAGAAAGAACAAAGGAAAAGAAAAAGAGTTCCTCTTCAGCTGGGAAACATAGTGAAGCTTGAAGTTGATGTTGATGGTTCTTTACTAATCCACAGAGATGGGCTGTCCACTATATCTGTGTGGGAACCCATATCTCTGAGACAGATGCCTATTGAGGCAATTCATACCATGAGTCAAATAAAGATCCAGGTTTTTAGTCAAGACAAGATGCAAGATGCTAAAGACTTCTCAAATATGATCAAAGCTATACTGGATCCTTCATTAGCTGAACCACAAATGACTCCCAAGCCTGAACCTGCACCAGCTCCATCAACAGTCCAAGTTCCAGAAAAGCAAGCACCTGCACTAGAAGAACCACCAGAATCTTCACAACCTCCACCACCCTCAAACCTTTGAAGTACATAGGCTATATAATCCTTATGGGGAGTATTGTTGGACCCTGAAAGGATCATACACTCCAAATCAAGAGGTGTTGAAGGTTGTTCTAGTTGGAAGAAATCTGCACAAGTCCAAGATCCAATGCGGGTGAAGACAATAGAAGAAAAAGACAAGTATCGGCTATCCGCATTAGTCAATGTGGATGAGCAAGAACAAATACGTCCAAGTATTTGTTCATCCGTATTTACTAATACAGATATGCAGAACCAAATGCGACTAAGTATGTGGTCATTCGTATTAGTCAATGCGGATGACACACTTAATTCGGATGCATAACTGAAGAAATGCTGATGAAGATCAACACATCCGTATTAACTAATATGGATGTTTAATACAAATGCTGATTAGTATTTTGTACCTAGACTAGTATTCTTATGTATAGTTGTCGGGATAGTTTAGTCATTTTGTACATGCATTGTATCTGCCTATAAATAGAATAGTATACACAAAATATAAGAGGAGGAAAAGTTTTTCTGATTAGTACTACAAACCCTAGCACACTTTGTATCTTGTTTACCAATATCAATATACAAAGGTTTTATTAGTATTTTCAGCATTTTATGTTTATTGATTTTGTATTTCCGCTACATAATCATTGACTCAATCATCATATTTGATCCTAGTTGATTCACATCAACTGAGATTCTTATCTTGGACCCGGTCAATTTTGAGATTTGGCAAATTTTTTATGTTTTCGTGAATATTTTCATTAAACTTTAATTACTCCCCCTAAAGTTTATATCCATATGAGATAAAAACTTTAAAGATTTTAAGATTTTGAAAGGAAAATATTTTTTGTAATTTTTGATTTTCTTATCTGTATATGAAGAGGAAGTATACCTTACTTGGGATCATATCAATCTTACCTTTCACAAGTGCAAGCAATTGTTAGTAAAATAAACATAATCATGAACATATTGATTGTAGGCATGTTTGTCCTCTTTTACTCATGTTTGGTTAATATTTTAATACTTGTGATCTGTATCATGTTTTGAGTAGATTAAATATTTAACATGTACCTCACACTCAAATGCATGGCAAGATCAACCACCCGCATGAAATGCATGGTAGAACTTTTTCACAACTTACATGACCAGGTCATTTAAATTATAAAATATCGTTTGGTTTTGGGTAAGGGGGATCCTCAATGGGATTCATTTACTTTGATCCTTATAATTATTTGATCCATATTGGGATTCTTTTTGCACTTCACATTGAAAGGTGATCCTCTTTGGGTTTGTTTTTATTTTATTAATTCATCCATTTTGGATGTGTTCTACATTGGGAATCTTTTTTGGATCATGACATCAACACTTTATGCCTGTTTTTCCAGGTCTTTGCATAGCAAAACAGAGGAGAAACTGATGTGGTGAATGAGATTCATAAGGCATCATTACCTGGTGTGCTTAGGTTACTACACACATACTTGGATAAGCTAATACTTACTCATACATGAGATGATGGCTTCACAGCTGAATATGAGCTTTAGTTCATCATAGCATGTATCTTCTTTTCCAAGCTGAGCCTACCCGCATATCAGATAAGTCATGTCAGCCTTTCAAGATTTTGAAATAAGCACAGTGAATGATATAACAACTGTAATTATATAATTTCCCATGGAGTACATTCATATTCTTGAACAAAAATAACTTCTTTTTGTATTTTTATAATATTTGAATGTTTTTGCAAATTTTGATTTTTTACTCAAGGTTAATCATGCCAATTGATTGAACTAAGAATTCAAACCAACTAGGGTCAAATGCCTTAGTGAACAAAACAGCTAATTGATTATCCGTGTGGACCTGTATTAACTTGATTAACCCTTCTTCAACATATACTCTCAAAAAGTGATATCTAATTTCAATATGTTTGATTTTTGAATGTTGAACTGGATGGTTTGTTATGAACATGGCAGCTGTGTTATCAATGTGAATTGGTGTGTGCAAGAAGTTATAACCATAATCAAGCATCTGGCTTTGAATTCAGAGAACTTGAGAGCAACAAGATGATGCTGTAATGTACTCAGCTTTTGCTATGGAAATAGACTTGTTTGTTTGCTTCTTGCACTTCCAAGAGACCAGTCTGGGACCAAGAAATTGACAACCCCCAGAAGTGGACTTCCGATTGAAGTTGCATCCCCTATAGTCACTGTCTGTGTAGGCATAGAGGTTGAAAACTCCCTTCTTTGGATACCATAATCCAAGTGTAGGCTTGCCCTTGAGATATCTGAATATCCTCTTTATAGCATTTACATGTGATTCCTTAGGATCTGCTTGATATCTGGCGTAAACACATACATCAAACATTATGTCAAGTCTGCTTGCTGTTAAATACATGAGTGACCCTATCATTGATCGATAGTGAGTCTGATCCATTGATTTGCCATCTGAGTCTGGATCAATCTTCATTTTTGTATCCACAGGAGTTCTGATAGACTGACAATATGCAAAATGAAATTTCTTCAACATGGATTCCACATATTTTGATTGATTGATGAAGATTCCATCTGCTGTTTGCTATACTTGCAATCCTAAGAAGAATGTAAGCTCCCCCATTGCACTCATCTAGAACATGGAGTGCATAAGGTCTTCAAAATCCTTGCAAAGTTTCTTGTTTGTTGATCTAAAGATAATATCATCAACGTAGATCTGGACTAGCAACATGTCATGTCCTTTTCTTTTTTTGAACAAAGTCTGATCAATCTTTCCTCTCTCATATCTGTGTGCAAGAAGGAAAGATGATAGAGTCTCGAACCAATTTCGTAGGGCTTGATGTAGACCATACAAAGCTTTGTCAAGCTTGTACACCTTGTGAGGGAAATCAGGTCCTCAAAGCCTGGTGGTTGACTCACATAGACTTCTTTAGAGATTTATCCTTAAAGAAATGCACACTTTACATACATTTGATACACAGTGAATTTCATGGATGTAGAGTAAGCAAGAAACAGTCTGATGGCTTCTAATTTGGCAACAGGTGCAAATACCTTATCATTGTCTATTCCTTCTTCTTGGATGTATCATTGTGCAATCAATCTTGCCTTGTTTATGATAACAATGCCCCTGTCATCAGTCTTGTTTCTGTATAACCATCTGGTACCAATACGGTATTGTCCTTCGAGAAGGCCTACCAGCTGCCATACTTCTTGTTTCTTGAACTGGAGCAATTCTTCCTGCATTGCCTCAATCCAACTGTTGTCTTGAAGAGCCTCTTTTATATTATTGGTACATTTTGACACAGAAAGCAAGAAAACAAACAAACGTTTGCAATACTTGACTTGCTTCTTGTCACTCGCTCATCTAATTCATCAATGATGCTTGACACTGGATGATTCTTATGTATCCTAGTGGTTGGAATTGAGTCACCAGCAATTGATACATCAAGGTTGGAGACATTCAGATCATCTTGGTGAGAGGCACGTTCAGGTTTTAGGTGAATTGTGAAAGTAATCAAACACTTTACCAGCTATAGCTTTAGCATCAGCAGCACTTTGAAGACTTTCATCATTTGTATTCACTTCGGTTTCAACTGGCATAGTAGCTGGTTCTTGATTTTTAACTTCAGTAGATGGTTCTGTTGAAGGAGTGGGTAGTGTACTAGGACCAGCCTCAGTTGAGAAACTCTGATTTTGTACTTCTTGTCTAACAAGATCAACTTTTAATAAAACTTCTTCATCCAATTGATTAGCAAAAGATAGAGGAATCATTGTAAAGTCATACCTTCTCTCTACTATCCCAGAAGATCCAGCTAATTGTAGGTTACCTACATTGAATAAGTGAAGCTGATCAAAAGATCTTGTGAAAGAGTCAATATCAAACAACTAATCGAGACCATTCATTGACTTAGGAAATGATCGCTCATTGAATTCTACATTTGTTGATTCATCAATAATCTTTAATCTAGGATTAAACACTCTGAAGGCCTTTGAGACAGAGGAATAACCTACAAAGAATCCCTCATCAGACTTAGGAGCAAACTTTTCTAAATGGACTCGGGTGTTAAATATAAAGATAGGACAACCAAATAACTTGAAAAATCCAATAAATGGTTTTCTATGAAAAAGAAGTTCATAAGGTGTTTTGTTGTTTTCTTTAACTATCAAAGTTTGAATTTGCACAAAACACGATGTATTGACTGCTTCAGCCCAAAAAGTAATTGGCAGCTTAGCATCGGCTAGCATTGTTCTTGTTGCTTCAATCAGTGTTCAATTTCTCCTTTCAGCTACCCTATTTTGTTAAGGAGTTCTAGCTACACTGAATTGATGAGCAATGCCTTTGTGTGTGCAAAATGAACATAGATTTTCATTTTTAAACTCTGTCCTATTATCACTTCTGATTGATTTTACCTTTTGATCAATTTGATTTTCAATTTTAGTGATAAATTTTTTTATTATTTGGGATGCTTCATTTTTATGAAGTAGGAAGAAGACCCACGTGAATCTTGAAAAGTCATCAATGATTACCAAAGAATACTATTTCTTGCCAATACTCATGACATGAGTTGGTCCAAAGAGATCCATATGAAGTAACTTCAATGGAGTATTGATTGTGTTTACAAGCTTTGGCTTATGGGAAGATTTATGTTGTTTTCCTTTGAGACATGCAGAACAGTGGTCAATAAAATGAAATTCCTTTTGAGGTAAACCAATTACATGATTTCCTTTTACCAATATGTTCATGTTTTTGAAATTTGTGTGTCCCAAACGTCTATGCCAAAGCTGTGACTCATCAAATGATGCTTTAGACAAAAGACGTGTTTCTTCTATTGGTTGTGCAGAATTAAGGTTCAAGACATAGGTGTTATTCTTTCTCGAAGTCTTCAAGACAACCTATTCTTCAGGAATTTGAAATCCTGGTTTCAAAATGTAGCAATGGGTGTCTGTGAAATGAGTGGAACATTTCTTGTCACAGATCTGAGACACGCTGAGGAGGTTGAAATTCAGTTGCTCGCAGTAGTTCACTTTGTCAAAGCTCAGCAGTCCATTTGTTACAGACCCTTCCCCAGTAATCCTGCCACCTTATGAGCTTCCATCGAATGCTACAATAGTTCCTTGTATATGCTTGGAGTCATGAAGGAAGGAACTGTCTCCGGTCATGTGTCGAGCATCCACTGTCCATATACCATAAGTTGTTGGACCTGTATGGACGACCCTACAAGCATAAAAAACTAGTTAGAATGTGGAACCCAAGCCATGATGGTCTTGGGTTGCCCGTTTCTATCCATTACTATAACCTTTTGATACTTGCCTCTAGGTTGTGATTTAGAGGTTGATGCTTTGAAGAATTTCTATGGAGTCCTTTTTGGTTTTATTTGATCAATTTCAATAGAGCTGTCTGAAGAGTAGTCAAATCTTTCATCCCTATTTCTATGTAGAAATTGGGCACGTTTTTGATTTTTAGAAATCATTTTTGTTTTAATTCTTGGATAAGAATTAAGTGATTCTTTCATATTATGATTAAGATTTCTTTTGACATTCTTTGACTCCCATTAATCAGATATATTGTGATTTGTCATATCACAGACAGAACAATACCTGTTGAAATAACAATTTTTAGTTGAATGATTGTTTATGTCATAGATAGAGCAATATTGATTAAAATAACACTCATCTGTCTTATGATTAGACATGTCATAAATGTCACAGTACATTTGTTTGTCTTTTGATTTTGATGTGGAGGCTTTATGTGATTTAACAGATTTTAGATTAGCCTCAGATTTTGGTTTCAATGATGAAGCAATTTCAGTCTTCTTAGTTTCAGTAGATTGTTTCACAATTCTACTTAGCTTGGTCTTTGGAGACTACTTTTGCTTCTTTTTACCCTTACTTGACTCCCTTTTAAGTTGGTCTACATCCTCTTTGTTGCAAATGTCAAAAGCGACCCCATGTTTATACTTTGATGATGATTGAAATTTAGATTTACATTTGATTTTTAAACCATGGATGATTTCCCTTTGGATGATGGAGAAGTTGTTGCTTTACCTTTGGATTCCAGTGAAACCTTTTCTAATTTGCTTGAATTTTTAGGAGATTTAATCTCACAATCAAATATGCTTTCAGCAAAGGATTTCACAGATAATTCAGTATTATTTGTAAGGCCCCATTCCCGGAGACCTCACAGTTAGACAATCATAGCATTATTATATTAATCTATACATATTTCATAAAACATTGCAGCGGAATTAAGTTAACAAAAACCATTCATGCATATAATTAATGTTGCAAAATAATATATCGTTGTAATTTAGAGTTACAAAATAATCAATTAGTTTCATTACAATACAACAAAATCATTAAGCATGAACTGATGCCAGTCTTGCCCCGACTAGTAGTTGTCCCCAAGTGCCATCCTCAGCAATATTTACCTGCCAACTGAAAATGCATAAAAGTTAGCGTTGCTGAGTGAGTTCTAGTTTTAAAAGTATACAAGTACCACATATGATTTGTATACCAAAATATCCCTTTTTAAATAAATACATTACTTTCGTATGCGAGCACGCATCATACGTACATTCAGATAATATTCATAATTATCATCATTATCTTTCCCATTCTTCCTTTCATTATTATCTTTCACTTTCCTTTCAGATCAATGTGCAATACCCGAACATTGTGCACTAAGTTGGTACTGGGCCTGAGGTCTATAAATAGACCCAACATTATGCACTAAGCTGACCCAGTCACCTGGGGCAAGCAGCAAGGGTCATGTAAATCTTAAGGATTGACCCTATGTACATCCTTCGGGTTAGCTAAACCGTACACAGTTGCGCTAGCTCCAAATACTTTAAGCTTTTGTGGTCATGAAGATTGTGCACTTTGCCCCGTACAGGTAGTGCCTCCAAATTTTTAGTTCGAAAACCACAACCGCTAGCTCCAAATCATGAGTGGGATAATTGACCTTGTGAGTTTTCAACTGTCGGGACGCGTAGGCTATTACCCTTCCACGTTGCATTAACACGCAACCCAGTCCCGAGTAAGAAGCATCTAAATACACCACTAAGTCTTCACTCCCTTCGGGTAATGTCAAAACAGGAGCTTGAGTTAATCTTGCCTTTAACTCCTCAAAAGCATCCTCCTGTTCTTGACCCCACACAAACTTCATGTCCTTGCGAGTCAATTTAGTCAAAGGTGAGGCTATCTTGGAAAAGTCTTGAATGAATCTCCTGTAGTAGCCCGCCAATCCCAAGAAACTTCGAATCTCGGATGGCGTCTTTGGAGACTTCCATTGCATCACCGCCTCAACCTTCATCGGGTCCACCATAACTCCTTCAGAATTCACTATGTGACCCAAAAATTGAACTTCGCGCAACCAAAAAGCACACTTAGAGAATTTAGCATATAGCTTCTCCCTTCTAAACGTCTCCAATACCTCGTGTATATGGCCGACATGTTCTTCCTTATTCTTCTAATAAATCAGGATACATCAATAAACACAATCACTGATTTATCTAACATTGGCCGACACACTCGGTTCATCAAATCCATAAAGGCAGCTGGCGCGTTAGTTAGACCGAAAGACATAACAAGAAACTCGTAGTGTCCATAACGCGTGCGAAAAGCTGTCTTAGGGATATCCTGCTCCTTAACCTTCAATTGATGGTAGCCAGATTGGAGATCTATCCTTGAGAACCAACTGGCACCTTGGAGCTACTCGAACAAGTCATCAATTCTCGGTAGGGGATATCGGTTCTTCACCGTTAACTTATTTAACTCCCGGTAGTCTATGAACATCCTCATACTACCGTCTTTCTTCTTGACGAACAAGACCGGAGCACCCCAAGGAGAGATACTCGGTCGGATGAATCCTTTATCCATCAATTCCTGCAGTTGAACCATTAGTTCCTTCATCTTGGTCGGAGCAAACCGGTACAGTGCTTTGGCAACGGGTAGAGCACCGGGTATTAGATTAATATGAAACTCGAACTCGCGATCTGGTGGCACACCTGGTAAGTCTTCTGGGAACACGTTTGGAAAGTCACACACAATTGATACATCAGGCAATTGTGAACTAACGCGTCCACATCCTTTACGTAATCCAGGTAGGCACTACATCCTCGCTTCATGCACTTCTCTGCCACCGCCATCGAAATCACCTTCGGAACCGTAGTGACGCGATCCCCGTAGACTGTTACCGAACTTCCATTGGGCGCAATTAATCAAATCATCTTCTTGCGACACACGATGTTTGCCTCATAGGCTGCTAAGAAATCCATCCCTAGTACTACATCAAATCCGCCTAGGGGCATCACAAATAGTTTAGCAGAGAACCTATGGCCTTCTAATTCTATGTCGCAACCTTCTATCATATCAGAAATTCTGGTAGACTTACCAATAGCAGCTTCTACATCAAATGGCTCATCAATACTTCTACTACTAACAGGCAACTTAGTACAGAAAGTAGCAGAAATGAAACTCCTACTAGCACCAGAATCAAACAACATAGAGGCATAAGTTTGGTTTACTAGAAACATACCTGACACAACATTGGGGTCTTCTCGGCTTCCTTCCGTGTCATGGTGAAGGCTCTAGCACTTGCCTTCTGTCCTCCTTCCTCCACCCTCTTCTTCGTCCCGAAACTCTCTGCCCTTTGCTTCTTGTAATCCCTACTCACATGTCCCTCTTCCCCACAGATATAACACCTCAACATCCTACAATCCTTAGCAATATGACCAGGCTTCCCGCACTTGAAGCAAACATTTAATTCCATCCTGCATTCCCCGATGTGCTCCTTCCCACACTTACCACATCTCTTCATCCCCGAGCTTGATGACACCACCCTACGGTCATCCACCCTCATTCTCTTGTTACTTTGGGTGAATCCACCATGCCCAAACTGTTTCCCGCTCCAGTTCTTGTCACCACCGCCTGTCTTCCTCACCACAACCACCGCCACCTCTCTCTCATCGTAAATCCTCCCAGCCAGATCCACTGCCAACCTAAATATGCTTGGTCGGGCAATAATCAAATGCCTGTGGATATCAGCTGGCAATCCCTGCACATACCTCTTAATCTTCCTCGATAGCGGCGTCACCTGATCCGGCACTGACCTCGCCATCTCACTAAACTTGGTAGTGTACTGTTGGTGTGTCATGGTGCCAGCCTCTAGCTGTAAGAACTCCTTCTCAATCTTATCGAGTTCTCGGTGAGAAAAGAATTCCTCTATCACCATTTTCTTCAACTCTCCCCACTTCATTCTGCCGATGGCCCTGCTGCCCTCGGCATGGACAATATTGTCCCACCAACACAGAGCTAAGTCAACAAACGAGTGAGTGGCGAACTTCACCTTCTGGTCCTCCCTGTACTCATTAATCTCTAACACTGCCTCCATTTTTCTTACCTAGCGGTGGGCAGCGACAGCATTACTGTTGCCATCAAAAGTAGGGGGTTTGCATCGTTGGAATGCCCCATAACTACACCCCTTTTCGGTTTCCCGCACTTCCGCCTCCTCTTTATCATTGGAGGCTGCCATCCCAGCGTTCAGTTCCTACTCCTCACCATCATTCTCCCTTCTCCCAGCCGTCTTCTTTCTTTCCTCCTCCTTCTCCTTTTTTTCATCCTCTCTCACAGCACGGATGACTTCAGTCATTAAAGATGGTAGGATCATCTGCATGACTTGGTGAACCTCCTCAACCACTGCCTCTTTCACTAAGGCCCTCAAGTTTGCACTCTCATCACCGCCCTCCAGGTGATGAAGCTCGGGCTCAGCTGGATCCGTCTCTGCAGTCTTAGTCTTGTTCCTTGCGGCCCGTGGCCTACCACCACGACCACCCCTTGCTCCACACTAGAAGCCTTAGACGACCTTCCTCCGGCCATCCTCTAACACTATAAGATTCAAACATCAACACGATCATTCAGGTAATAGCTCAGTTTATATCAAGTATAGTAAGTCCCTAATTACACTGGCCAGTTGTGATTAGCCACTTACTTTACTCTTCATCCCCCGAGCATTTCCTATCCTGACTACATTAGTATTCAAATCTACGAAAAGCACATAAATCAAATAGCACACGCACATAACACCGGTTAACATTTAAGAAAAGATATACCTGATGGCACGTAGCTACTCGGGCTGGCATCCCTCCATTCGGTCCCATTCTCAGTTTAAGTTTAGGTTTTTGAAAATATTTACCCATTTCTCTTAAACTTTGGCTCTGATACCAACTTGTAAGGCCCCGTTCCCGGAGACCTCACAGTTGGACAATCATAGCATTATTATATTAATCAATACATATTTCCTAAAACATTGCAGCAGAATAAAGTTAACAAAAACCATTCATGCCTATAATTAATGTTGCAAAATAATACATCATTGTAATTTAGAGTTACAAAATAATCAATTAGTTGCATTACAATACAACAAAATAATTAAGCATGAACGGGCGCCAGTCTTGCCCCGACAAGTAGCTGTCCCCGAGTGCCATCCTCAGCAATATTTACCTGCCAACTGAAAATGCATAAAAGTCAGCGTTGCTGAGTGGATTCTAGTTTTAAAAGTATAAAAGTACCTCATATGATTTGTATACTAAAATATCCCTTTTTGAATAAATACATTACTTTTGTATGCGAGCACGCATCATACGTACATTCAGATAATATTCATAGTTATCATCATTATCTTTTCCATTCTTCCTTTCATTATTATCTTTCACATTCCTTTCGGATCAATGTGCAATACCCAAAACATTATGCACTAAGCTGGTGCTGGGCCTAAGGTCTATAAATAGACCCCAAACATTGTGCACTAAGCTGACCCAGTCACCTGGGGCAAGCAGCAAGGGTCATGTCAATCTCAAGGATTGACCCTGTGTACATCATTCGGGTTAGTTGTACCATACTCAGTTGAGCTAACGACAACATGGTCGTGCACCTCCATTCAATTTGCTTGCAAGACTTTCATTCTTTCATTATGTTCCACTTTTCATTAATTTTCATCTTTCACTTGGTTAATGGTAATACTTTATGAGCATAATCACACCACGTAAAGCCACATAATAATACATAATAAGGAACATAAGAACAACCCAAAAACATGCATAAAATAAACAAATAAAAACACCAAGTCAAACCAGGGTCAAACCCTAAAATTCTAATTTCCCAAAATTTCAGAAAATTTTCTAAGTATTCTAGGCGCATGAGCACTATGCAGGCACATGAATCCTGCTTGGGAGCATTAGCACTATGTGGGCGTATGAGCCAACACTTAGGCGTCTGGGCACTAACTTGGGCGCATGAGGTACTGTTCAGGCTTATGCCTAACACTTAGGCGCCTGAGCAAAATGGTTGGGCGCATGGGGAACTGTTTGGGAGCATGGGTTAACACTTAGTATTTTCAGACAAACTCCTAGGCGTATGGGAACTATTGAGGCACATGAACCTCACTTAAGTTTTTCTAAGGCAAAATTCCAGGCGCATGAGCCCTATTTGGGCGCATGACCAACTGTTGTTCATTTTTCAGAATCAAATTCAAACCCAACCTACATTCTAACATGTTCTAAGCTTATAACTAGCATTCTAAACATCCCCAACACATATACATCCATAAAACACAATCATACATGCACATATACATACGAGTACAAATTAAAAAGTTGTAAAACATTTTAAATCATGCATTTTCAGCCCCAAAAAGTTTAAAACACATAAAACCAGGGTCTAGAACTCACCTGTGGAGCCAACAAGTAAAACTCCTCCAAACTTGAGTGCACAAGAGTTCAAGCACCTAAAACAAGCCAAAACAAGTAACCGGACACAAAAAGCACATAAAAATCGGTTTCATGGTTGAAAAACCCAACAAAACTGAGCCAATTATGCAAAGAAATGCTCACCTTCGAAAATAATCAGCTTCTTCTTCTTCACAAACTGAGAGAAAAGTTCCCGCTTCTTTTCTTTCTTTTTTGTTTGTCGAAAGCAGAATGTGATATGTGAAGTGGGCGGCCATACCTTTAATATATATTAAAATATTGAATGTTGTACTCTTTTACACTTAGCCCCCTTCCACTTTTGTTCCTTTTTCCCTTATGCAAGATACTTTCATTTTCTTTTATTTTGACAAAATTTTCGGGTGTTACATTATTCACCACCTTGATATTTTCAGAAATGAATTTCACAAATGGCACAATGGCTTTGATTGGGCTTTTTGGTTTCTAAACAATTACAAGTTTGTATGAGCACTCTTTGATTTTGATTGGGGGACCCAACTTGATTTTATCCTCATTGGTTTCAATATAAACACTCGGTCTGTTTTGAGGATTAGTTATTTGTTTAACCGTTGTTTTAGTTTCAATAACTTTAGGTCAGTTGAATCAGAATGAGTGAGTGCCTCAGGCATAACCGTATAGTTGTCATTGTATGGAGGTGGACAAGAATTGTTTCCTATCCCAGTCAAATCCTTTGGCTTTTTCTATGAGTCAAGTAACTCTTGCAGCTTAGTAGAAGAGAACTGAAACTTTTCATGTTTCACTTCCGTAGCCGATTGCTCAGCTTTGGTTTTTGTTAACAATTTAGTTAACTTCTCATTCTCAGCTGCTAAAGTGTACTTTTTATTGGAAACGGTCTGCCTAAGACACATATTGAATTGATGTGGCTAGTATGTTATGATCCAAGTTGGGTCATACCCAATAACAAGCTAGACAAACACCTACAATATTAATTTTATGATATGATCATGTAAATAAGTATTGACACTTAAAGTATTTAGAAATTGGGTTTCTAAATATTTGCACTTGTGTTGTAGATAAATTATATGGATAATTTATTTTTGAAAGAGTATTCTGTATTGTTATTCAAATGGTTGAACAACAATATAAGTCTTTTGTCCGTATTTCTTAATTACTCATCCGCATTTACTAATGAGGATTTGCTTTTGAGGAAATGCGGATGAAAATTACTCATCCGCATTAAGTAATGCGGATGAAGGTTCCTCATCCGCATTTACTAATGCGGATGTGCATTTGTGGAAATGCTGATGGAAACTTATTGTCTGCATTTACTAATGCGGATGAGCATTTGAGGAAATGCTGATAGAAACTGATCGTCCGTATTTACTAATGCGGATGAGCATTTGAGGAAATGCTGATGGAAACTGATCGTCCGCATTCAATAATACGGATGAGCATTTGAGGAAATGCTGATGAAATTACTCATCCTCATTTACAAATACGGATGTACATTTGGGAAATGAGGATGAAATTTCTTCATCCGCATTTACAAATGTGGTAGGAGGTTATTTATCCGTATTTACTAGTGAGGATGAATGTTTGAGAAATACGGATGGGATAAGGGGCTGGGCCCCACCCACTTTTTTCTCTCTCCTTGTCTGAAATTTCAGTTTCATAGGACATGCAATATATGATTGCAATCAACCACTCTCTCTGATAACTTACAACAAACTCAAAAAGGTGCACGTCGGGTTTCTGGGTTTTCTCTCTCGATCGGTCGAAGAAAACCAAGAACAGAAATTCATTCAAGTGTGTAAATCCTAGCAACCCAGTGTTTGTTGGAAGCCTGAGGGTAGACAAGCTTGAGACCTCCTTCTTTGGAAGCTGCCATTCACTGATTATCTTCCTCTAACCCATTTGAGAGGTAGTCTTCTAAACACCCTATGGTTGTTTGTAAGCATGTTTATCATATAACGATCCATTACGGGTTTTAACAGATATATAAAATGGTTTATATATATTAACTGTAACAAGTTTTAATCTCCTTATTCCGCTGCGTTTTTCATTTTTATGAATAAAATGACTTTGATAAACTTGTTCAAATCCCAACACTTTTCACCATGGAGTTTTTCAATATCTGAAATAAGTGATTTGATTTTAATTTCAAAACTTTTCATCTCTTGTTTTAACATTTAGATTTGACTTTTTCTTCTTTGATTTTAAGAGCCAACTTATGATTATGTTCTCTGTATCCCTATACTTCTTGAATGAATTTATCACTACAGAGATTGGATTTTACCTTAGTTGGCATTGGAGTTGGACCATCATTAATATGAGCCATGAGTGCATGATTCTGAAATTGAGGCTTGACTTCCTCTACATATAGGCTCCGATCACAAAATCCATCTTGTCTGATAACAAGTGCATTAGAGGTTTGTTGGTTGCTTCCCTGAGCTTGATGAGCCAGTTGGGCTTGACTGTGATGAGTTTGTTGGTGCTAATTTTGATGTTGATACTGATGTTGTTTGCTTGATTGAAATCTTGAATTGGATTGAGATGATGGCTAACCATGTGAAGTTCTTTGGTAATTATTGCTACTTCTTCTAGGAGCATTGCATTCCCTAGAGAAATGGCCAATCACACCATAATTAAAACACTTTACCTTGGATTTGTCATATCCATGTTTTGTGTTCTCATTCAGACTCAGCTTCTTTCCTTTTTGAAAGAATTTCTTGGCTCTCATTGCAATCATAGCCATCTACCATTACAAGTCCATTTCTTCAACATCATCTGGATTCATTTCTTCCAGATCTTCCTGAATCAGATTTGCTGACGTAAATCTTCCTCCTAGATATGCCTCAAAACTAGCAACAAAGGCATTGTAAGTTGTCTTTTGCTCTTCAGATCTTTGATCACTAGGCATGCATGTGGGTGTTGCAGTAGATGGAGTTGAAGATGATTGCTTGTTTTGTTGTGAAGGAACAATGAATCTAGTTGTTCTTGCTTGATCTTTTGAAGGCAGAAAATCATCTTCCTCTGTCACAAAGGCGCTTTCAACAAAATGAGTTTCTGATGGAAACTTATATGCCTTAGTGACTTGAGGTCCACTAAGATTTCTACTGCTCTCATCTAACTCAAGAGCTTCAATCTTAGCAATCATGATGTCTAAGCTGGTGCTCTCCAAGTCAAGAGTGTTCTTCAGCATTGTAAAATTCTGCTTCTAGTTTTCTGGCAGACTATGCAACATTTTCTTGTTCATTTTCTTTTCTTTATATGTAACCCCCATGATTTCCAGATCATTCACTAACTGTATAAAATGATGAGGCGGCTTGGAGATTGATTCACCCTTGGTGTGATAAAAGGTTTCATATTGGTTCACCAGTTTGTCTTTGTTTATTTCTGTCACCTCACTGCTTCCTTCACATATAATCAGCAATGCATCCTAGAAACCTTTGGCTGTTTCATATTTCTCTAGTCTTTTGAGGACATCCATTTTCAAAGCCTGAGTTAGAATGGAGTAGGCTTTGAGATCTATCTAGATTTTCTTGTATTCCTTATCATCAAGATTTAGATTAGGATCCTTAATAGGAATTCTAACAGTTCTGTACTAAGCAGCTTGAGCAGCATTGAGAGAGACAGGAATGTAGGGTCCTTTGTGTAACGCCTGAAAATTTCAAAGAAGTGAAGGCAGAAAGAAGTTTTTGCGCGAAAGATGGTTCTCACGCGAGAACGTCATGAAAAAGTACTGCTGGGTATAAATAGCTGAGAACACCCGGTCTGACTCTATATTCGCGCGAGAAGTGCCGCAGTTAGAGAGAGAAAGTGGCTGCGTAGAGAGAGAAGTGAAGAATCCAAGTGTTTGAGGTATGTAACTGGTGTAGTAACTTGTGTTATGTTAAGAATGGATTATTGACGAATATAACACATGGTTATGTAGTTTTCGCTCAGTAAAGGTTTCGGGAAGGATGTGTTTGTGCTAGAACTTCAAGAGGTGAGTTTCTAGTCCTCTTTTTACGCAAGTTTTATGTTTTGGGGCTATTATTCATACTAAAACGTTTTAAAATGCTTTTTTATGCTTGAGTTGATGTTGTTAGGATGTTAAGCATGTTAGAACAGCTTTAGACGCGATAAGTTATGACTGGGCGGGAAAAACCCATAATTTTCGCGCGAGCAGTTAAGTTGTACTTTATGAAATTTGAATCTGCAAAGTTCTAGTGCGAAAGGAGATAATTCTCGCGTGACAGGTAGTTCTCGCGTGATAAAATGTCCTCGCGTGATATGTTTTTTTTCGCATGACGTGAAGTTTTCACGCGACTTGTAGTTCTCCCACGACAGTGATGATTTGATGTGTAGGATTTGAATATGGTAAGGTTCTCACACAACAGGCAAGTTCTCGCTCGAGATGATGATGATGTATGTTTAAGTTTTCATATGGTATGCAGTGACGTGTGATGTGTTATCTTTTCACGTTAAAACAACTTTAAAACGTTATGTTTATCATGTGACTTTACTTGATATGTACGTATACATAAGTAAAGTATTATGTAATGAAAGTGAAAGATAAAGATGATGAAAAAATGGAATGTAATGAATGAATCAAGTCTTGCAAGCAAAATGATGGAGGTTCACAACTCAATGAGGTAGTTGTTTGCTCAACTGTGTGTGGTTTAGCTAACCCTTGATGATGCACACATGGGTCCAATCCTTGAGATTGACCAAAATATGATGGGATCCTTATCGCGTACCCCCGTACTATGTCAGCTTTGGCATGATGTGGGGATTTATTTATAAACCCTAGCACAGTACCAGCTTTTGCATGACGTGGGGGTATTGCATATAGCAAAATCTATATAAAGATGAATGATGTTAACGAACGAAATGAACGAACGAATGATGATGAAAGATAATAAATAATTATTATCAAGATGTATGTATGATGTATGATCACGTACGAAAGTAAAGGAGATGTTTTAATGTAAAGTAAATCATTTTATTATAAAACTAGAACTCACTCAGTGTCGCTGACTTTTGTATGCATAATAGTTGGCAGGTAATTGTTGATGCTGAGGAGGTGCAGGCATGGATGAATAAGCTACTAGGGATGCTTCGAGTCTGGCATCCATATTTTTGAGAATGATTTTGTATTAATACAATTTTTGAGATGTAAACGAAATGATGTGATGATTTGGCACGATTTAATATATTAATATAAAGATATATTTCCGCTGTAAAATGATGTGTTTTAAATGTTTTATGTGATGATTGACCAACTTTAAGCGTCCTAGGAACAGGGCCTTACAAGTTGATACCAGAGACAAAGTTTAAGAGAATTGGGTAAAATATTTTCAAAAACCTAAAACTTAAACTGAGAATGGGACGAAAGAGAAGGGATGCCAGTCCAAGTAGCTACATGCGTGCAGGTAAATGTTTACGTAAACGTTTTATGTAAATCAAATGGAAAAGGGATTTTTGTGCGTGTGTTATGTGAATTATGTGCCTTTAGTAGAATTGGATACTGATGTAGTTAGGATAGGAAATACTTAGGGAATGAAGAGTAAAGTAAGTGGCTAAACATAACTGGCCACTGTAATGAGGTACTTAATATACTTGACATAATCTAAGTTATTACCCTGAATGACCGTGTTGGTGTTTGAATCTTATGGTACATAAGAGATGGCTGGTGCTAGATCTTCGAGGGCTTCACGAGGTAGAGGTCATGGTGGACGTAGTGATGGGCAGTGTGTGACGAGGAACAGGGCTAGGGCTGCCCAAACGGCATGAGAGTGCTAATTTGAGGGCCTCAGTGAAAGGGAAAGTGGTTGAGGAGGTCCATCAAGTCATCCAGACGATTCTACCATCTGTGGTGACTGAAGTTATTAGAGCTGTGAGAGAGGATGAAAGGAAAGAGAAGGAGGAGAGGAGGAAAACCATTGGGAGAGAGGGAGAGGAGAGAGGTTCAGGGGAAAGGGAGCAACCAAAGACTGAGATGGTTGTTTCCAGTGATGATCAGGAAGAGGAAGATGTGCGGGAAACTGCGAAGGGGTGTAACTATGGGGCATTCCAGAGATGCAAGCCCCTGCTGCTACTGCTCACCGATGGGTGAGAGAGATGGAGGCTGTGTTGGATATTAGCAAGTGCAGGGAGGACCAGAAGGTGAAATTTACCACCCACTCATTTGTGGATTTGGCCTTATACTGGTGGGACAACATTGTCCAGGCCGAGGGTAGCAGGGCGATTAGCATGATGAGGTGACCGGAACTGAAGAAGTTGGTGATTGAGGAGTTCTCTCCTCATAGAGAGTTGGATAAGATTAAGAGGGAGTTCCTATAGTTGGAGGTAGGAAATATGATGCACCAGCAGTATACGATGAAGTTCAACAAGATGGCAAGGCTAGTGCCAGAATAGGTGACACCCGTGTCATGAAGGATCAAGATATACATCCAAGGTCTACCAGCGGATATAGGCAGACACCTGATTGCTGCCCGGCCAGGCACGTTTAAGTCGGTGGTAGATCTGGCAGGGAGACTGTATGACGAGCGAGAGGTGGTGGCAGTGGTGGATGTGAAGAAGAAGTGGGGCAATGATAAGAATGGGAATGGGAAGCGGTACAACAGTGGTGGTTTTTTGGCTGTTGGTAAAAGGATAAGGGTTGATGATTGAAAGGCGTTAACAGGGGGAGAGAAGGCATGCAGGAAGTGTGGGAAGGAGCATGCGGGGGAATGTAACTAGGGATCGAATCTTTGCTTTCAGTGTGGGAAGGAGGGCCACATGGCAAGAGATTATCGCGTGATGAAATGTTACAACTATGGCGAGACTGGGCACATGAGTAGAGACTACAAGAAGTTGAGGGCAGAGAGCTCTAGGGTAAAGAAGGGGATTGAGAAGGAGGGACAGAGGACGAAGGCCATGGCATTCACCATGACCCGAGAGGAGGCTAGGGTGGACCCCGATGTTGTGTCAGGTACATTCCTAGTAAACCAAACTTGTGCCTCTGTGCTTTTTGATTCCGGTGCTAGTAGGAGTTTTATATCTACTGCCTTATATGATAAGTTGCTCGTTAGGAGTAGATTGATGGATGAGCCCTTCGACGTAGAAACTGCCGTTGGTAAGTCTACTAGAGTTTCTGATATGGTAGAATATTATGACATAGAGTTGGAAGGCTATAGGTTCTCTGCTAGGTTATTCGTGATGCCCTTAGGCGGATTTTATGTAGTCATAAGGATGGATTGGCTAGCAGCCTATTAGGCAAAAATCGTGTGCTGGAAGAGGATGATTCGATTGACTACGCCCGATGGGAGTTCGGTGACGATTTACGGCGATAGAGTTGGTACGGTCCCGAAAGTAATTTTGATGGTTGTGACAGAGAAGTGTATGAGGCGTGGATGTGGTTCCTATCTGGCTTATGTTAAGGATGTGGATGTGTCAGTACCATGATTGTTGGATGTACCCATCGTGTGTGACTTCTCAGATGTATCCCCATAATATCTATCAGGTGTGCCACCTGACCGCGAGATCGAGTTTCAGATCGATTTGATACCTGGTGCCCAACCTGTTGCTAAGGCGCCGTATCACCTAGCTCCCTTCGAGATGAAGGAATTGATGACTCTGCTGCAAGAATTGTTAGATAAGGGGTGCATTCGACCGAGTATCTCTCCACGAGGTGCTTCGGTCTTGTTTGTAAAGAAGAAGGATGGTAGCATGAGGATGTGCATCGACTACCATGAGCTGAACAAGTTGACTGTGAAGAACCAGTATCCGTTACTGAGGATTGATGACTTGTTCGATCAGCTCTAAGGTGCTAGTTGGTTCTCGAGGATAGACCTTCGTCTGGCTACCATCAGCTAAGGGTGAAAGAGCGGGATATTCCTTAGACAGCTTTTCGTACGCGTTATGCACACTACGAATTCCTCGTGATGTCCTTTGGTTTAATGAACATGCTAGCTGCTTTTATGGACTTGATGAATCGGGTGTGTCGACCAATGTTGGATAAATCAGTGATTGTGTTCATTGATGATATCCTGATTTATTCGAAGAGCGAGGACATGACGGTCACATTCGGGAGGTACTAGAGACGCTTAGAAGGGAGACCACCAAGTTCCCCAAATGCGCATTCTGGTTGCGCGAGGTTCAGTTTTTGGGTCATGTGGTCAACCTGAAAGGGATCATGTTAGACCCATCAAAGGTTGAGGCAGTGATGCAACGGAAGTCTCCAAAGACACCATTTGAGATTCGTAGTTTCTTGGGTTTGGCGGGCTACTATAGAAGGTTCATTCAAGACTTCTCCAAGATAGCTTTACCATTGACTAAGTTGACCCGTAAGAATGTGAAGTTTGTATGGGGTCTAGAGCAAGAGAATACTTTCGAAGAGCTAAAGACGAGATTGACTCAAACTCCTGTCTTGATGTTGCCCAAAGGGAGCGAAGGCCTGGTGGTCTATTTGGATGCTTCTTATTCGGGATTGGGTTGCGTGTTGATGCAACTGGGGAGAGTTATAGCCTATGCGACCTGACAGTAGAAGATCCATGTGGCTAACTACCCTACTTATGATTTGGAGTTGGTGGTTGTGGTCTTTGCATTGAAGATTTAGAGGCACTACTTATACGGGACGAAGTGCACCATTTTCATTGACCATAAAAGCTTGAAGTACTTCTTCAAGCAGAAGGAGTTGAACATGAGGCAAAGGAGATGGTTGGAGCATATCAAGGACTATGATTGCGAGATCCACTACCATCCGGGCAAGGCCAACGTGGTAGCGGATGCCCTTAGCTGAAAAGAGAGACCCGAGCCAATTCAGGTGAAGGCTTATCAGTTGGTTATGACCTCCGATGTGATGAAGCAGGTTAAGGAATTTTAGGACGATGAGCTGAAGGAAGATTGGATTAACTCCGAACGGATGAAGGGACAGATGTCGAACTTGGGGGAGAACATTCTCAGTTTAGAACCCGATTCGGGAGGATGTAGATTCCTCGTTATGGAGAACTACGAGGGAAGATCTTGGATGAGGCTCATAAGACTCGATAGTCGATTCACCCTGGTGCCACGAAGATGTATCAGGATATGAAGAAAGATTAATGGTGGTTGGGAATGAAGCACGATGTAGCGGAGTATCTGAGTAAGTGCCTCACTTGTCTGCAAGTGAAGGCGGAGCATCAGAAACCATACGAGTAGATCTAACCCTTGGATATACCCGAGTAGAAATCGTAGCATGCCACCATGGACTTCATTACGAATTTACCACGTACGGCGAGGGGTACGATGCCATATGGGTGATAGTAGACCGTCTGACGAAGAGTGCTCACTTTCTGCCGATCCGCTAGACGTATTCATCTGAGAGGTTAGCGGATCTATTCATCAAGGAGATTGTGACTCGTCATGGCGTGCCAGTGTCTTTCGTGTCTGACCGCGACACTTGGTTTACATCAAAGTTTTGGAAGAGATTTCATTATGTGATGGGGACGAGATTACATATCAGTACGGCTTACCATCCTCAAACAGATGGTCAGTCGGAGAGAACCATTCAGACGCTAGAATATTTGCTTTGGGCATGCGTCATTGATTTTGATGGAAGTTTGGACGAACACTTATCATACCAGCATTGGTATGCCCCCTTATGAGATGCTATACGGTAGAAGGTGTAGGATGCCCATATGTTTGGGTGATATCGGGAAAAAGGAGTTACTGAGTATTGAGGTTATCGATGCCATGATAGAAAAGTTGGAGAAGATCAAAGCCTTTATGAAAGTAGCAAAGGATAGATAGAAGTTGTATGCCGACAAGAGATATAGACCGATCGAATTCAAGGTAGGGAATAGAGTTATGTTGAAGGACTCACCTTGGAAAGGGATCATCTGGTTCAGAAAGCGAGGAAAGGTAAGCCCGAGGTATATAGGGCCTTTCTGAATCATTGCTCGAGTTGGAGAGGTGGCTTACAAGTTAAAGCTACCTGATGAGTTAAGTGGAATTCATCTGACGTTTCATGTATCTCATCTGAGAAAGTACTTAGCCGATGAAGATATGATCATGCCACTTGAGGATATCAAAGTGGACAAATGGCTCAATTATGTGGAGCAACCGGAGGCCATCATTGATAGAAAGGAGAAAAGGTTAAGGAATAAAGTGGTTCCACTTGTGTGAGTACAATGGAGACACCAAAAGGGTACAAGTCTACATGGGAGACTGAGGAAGAGATGAGGCGGCATTACCCGCAACTATTTGAGGGCTGACAGGTTAAAGGGATGGCCAATACAGTCAGTCTCACAATGAGGAGAGTTTTAGAACACTTATTAATCAAGTGGGGAACCGGGTTTGTGTAAATGATATTAAGAACACAAGTAAACAATGAGATAGAACTAAGAACAAGAACAGAGTAATATGGTTTTCAAGGATGCTGTATATTGCTCTCCAGTTCTATTACAACTGTTACAAAGCATAAAAAGAAATACAAGTACCTGAGATACTTTATACTACATCCTATAGCCGTCCATACTATGATAGCCAGCTGGAAACACTAATCTAGACAAGAAGATCAATGTAGAGTCAAAAGGCAGATTGCCTTTTGACTAGTGACTATGACATGCCATAGCTCACATCCTTTTGTATTATAAAAAGGATAACAGGTACAAAGTAGGAAGTTACAGACCCAAGACCATAATCTACAGTTTACAAAATCATGGACCTTTTCACCAACTTGTATAAGTTGGTGAGTCTTCAGAGTTACAGCAGAAAGTAAGTTAGCTTTATGAAAAAGTAGATCAGAGAAAGCATGTCCTCTCTGTCTTCGAAAGAAATCAGTCATCACAACATTTGGCTTCGGAAGACTTTGTCTCTGAAGCTTCGGAAGACTTCATCTTCGGCTTCGAAAGATTTGGACTTTGGCTTCAGAAGATTTTACACTTAGAATATTTTTAGTGGAAAGTGTAAAACTTCCGAAGTAACTTCTACCTTGTACATCAATGCATACGTGTAGGAAGCTCCTTGGTTATTTTGGCTTTTTTTGTTGCATCAACTTTCTAATATAACCTTACAATCTCCCCGTAGACTGATGCTACCAAAACAGAGAAGTTATTCACATGTTGACAGTCCTTGTTAGGATCAAGACCATACCTTTCTTCATCATCTGGTCAGGATCCCTCAGACTCTCTTAACATCTTCTCATGTCTTGGAGATCATGTAGAGGAATATCAAGCATGTCTTACCAGAAATAGACATCTTGACCCCCTTGATCTCTAATGACATACCATATGTCTGGATTAGCATAAAAAGTCCAAGACAAGATGGGCCTTCTAGTTGTAAGGGCTCTACTTGAGTTGGAGTTGGTTGAGCAACCACTTCTTGCACTACCTCAGGATGCTCTGACTCATCCTGAGGTGTAGAGGTGGATGCCTTGGTCCTCTTCTTGGAAACACTCTTCATGGCCATCCTTTTCCTCCTCTTTGAAGTCTTTAACAGAGAGAACTGGTCTTCAGCACCAGGTTGTTCTACTGTGTCTCTCTCAGTTGGTTTCTCTTCTCTCACACGTTTAGAAGGAGAGTGAAAAGGACCCTGCTGTGGATCAAAAGATAAAGTTAGCTGAGATTCAACCCTAGGTCCAGGTTGTGTTATCTCAGGGGTTCATTGACAACCTTAGGTTGAGCTAGACTTGGTGGAGGATGCAAGTCAACAAGCTCTCTCTTTTTAATCTTCTATTTGATCACTCTAATGTGCCCATCCATAGTGGATAGAGACATTGGACCAAGCCTCCTTTCAAAGAATCCATGCAGCTCCAAGAAGCTCATCATCCTTTGTCTATCAGCAGACTTCTTTTGGCTCTTTTGGATGATGGCTATTGACTTTGTAGCTTCTTCCTTTATTTTTCTCTTAGCAGCCTTTCATTCTTTGGTACCTTATTGCTCCAGCTGCTTAAGATACTCAAATTCAACATACTCATATGATATGGGAAGAAGTGCAAATGCCTGATAGAGTCCTGTGGTACTCATGTAGCTAATCATGTTTTGTCTATCACTTCCTTGTCTACCTGAGGTTGTTTAGTTGCCACAACCTCTTTCTCAGGACTTTCTTGAACTGGGGAGAGGATAGGAGCATGCTTGTAGAGCCTTTTTTGTCTCCTTTCTTCCTTGATTTTGAGGAGCAATGTTACATCCTCTGCCTCCTTCCTCTCCTTGGACAATTCCTTGTCAGCCAGTTCATTCAATTCATCTAAGGGGAGAGAGAGTAGTTCATCCACATTGTAGTTTCTAGTCCCCAAGTAGTTTATCCTGGCTACCCTCAACTCATCATCTTTAGTGTTTGGCTTGGGGGAAACCCTGATAGCAGCTTCCATGAAGCCTGAAGACCCTCTTGAACTCTCTCCCCTTAGCTGCCTCTTCCTCTCTTTCTCCTCCTCCTCGACCTCCTTAGAGGTCCTCTTCCTCTTCCCTTTGTCACGCACGAGCCTTGATGACTTAGGGTGGAGAGAGTCCAAATCAGTGTAGACTTAGGCAAGTGAGTCCACATTCATGTAGACTTGAGGAGGTTGCTAAGTATGGACCATTGCAAGTGAGCATGGTCAATTCTCAAAGTCCATACTCTATGAAAAACTCCCAGGTTCTGTGATTGTTTGGACTTTCTCCCCCTTTTTGGTAGCATCACCTTCTTGAATAAGTGAGCCTGGGGTTGGGTCTGTAAATCCACAGGTTCTTGTGGACCTGGTTGAGTTCTCCTGAGTGGTCTCTCAGCTAACTTGCCCTTGAGATCGGTGATCTCAAGTTGCTGGTCATTGACCCTCCTTTGTAAGACAGTCACCTGAGATTCCAGGTGACTTATCTTTGAGACTAAATAGGTGCATGTTTTTGTCAGTTTTTGTACCTTTAGTTTCAGACTCCCCCCATCTTCATTAGAAGAATCATGGGGTGATGAGAGAATAGGACCAAGGTATTCTTCCTCATCACCAGCACTTTGTTCTTGGCTGCTGGATTTCCCTTGCATCATGACAACTTCAAGAGAGGTGTTAGAGGCTGGGTTGCCATGGTTATGGTCTGAATGATGTAATCACTTGCTAAAGTGAGAGCCTCTTCTATATGGACCTCCTAAACAAGTTCAGGGAGATCCACCTCAGCAGTAGGTGGATGATATGGGCTAGACATGGGAGAAACAAGAGTACTCATCTCTTCTTAAGTAGGGGTGGAGAAGAGAGACTCATGATACTCACTGAAGCCCATGTCTTCATCATCATAGAATTCAAGATTTGGGATTGATTGGTTTAGATCAAGCAGCTAGGGATGGTAACTTTCCCCTAAAGGTTGTTCACTAGAGTTTTGAGACTCTAAGTGAAGGCTTAAGGCTGTGGGGGTTGTGAGCTCATTAGGATGAGCATAAGGAACCTCAGCACTGATCATTTGTGAGATGGGAGTGGTTTGCTTCTTAGGAGAAGTGGGAGCTCTAGTGTCCACTTCCTCCTGTATAGGTGATGATATAGGGACCTGCACAAACTGAGTAGCATGTGTAGGGGTTCCGTTTGGATTTTCTTTGGTAGGTGATGGTTATTTTTGGCTGTATTGGTGGTTGAGAAGTAGAAGGTGTGGGTTCAACACTAGCTAGTGCTGCTAGGTTGTCACCTTGAGCAATGAGCTCTAACATTTTTGGGACAATGGCTGTTTCTACCCCTGAGAAGCCAATAGTTGGCTTCCTTATAGTCTTGAAGATGTCGGGCTTCATTTGTCCCAATTTTAGAATATTACCTGTTCCCCTCAACTGTGAGCCCAGTTCACATTTGAGAATGTGCTGGACATATCTAAGAAACATGTAATACACTAAGGAGTCTAAGTTTCCAAGTAAATTGGTATAAACGAATTGCGAATACCTGAACTTGACCCCTTGAACCATCCCATGGACTATGTAGGAAAGGTCCTCTGGAACTTGGTCCCATCCTCCATTCTTGTTAGATAGACTATGAATGATGACATGGAGGAGGTATTTCCATTGTGAGGAAACCTTCCTTTTTCTGAAGGTCTTGATGGAGAAATCACCTTCATAGCCCATCTGCTTAAAGGAGTGGTTAACAGCAGATTTTGGAAAGGACAAATCACCTTTGACATCATCCAGCTGAAGATGAGTGTTTATGGAGGCTAGAGTGATGAAGATTGTCCTCCCCTACACTATGACAGACAGTGCCTTCTCCCCATCCATGGTGACCTCTTCGCAGGTCCTCCAGAATTCCAACGACTGATCCTCATAGAGAGGAGGATTAATGGTGAGGGAGGTGAAGTAGTTCGATAAAGAAAGGTAAGGGCAAACCTCTGAGAAACCAAGATCTTTCTCAGAGTCTAACAGAGCAACATAATTATGTTGCTTGTGAAGATGCATGGAGAAATCGGGTTGGTTTCTACGGTCAGGGTTGGCCATTTTAGGTAGCTTTACAGAGAAGGTGGTTTGTGGTGAAATTAGGTTAAAGAAAAATGCAGATGAAGAGGATAGTGAAAAGAGGGGGAACCGTTGAGAGAATATATATGAAATGGATTTAGGACAAAGTTAAAGCAAAAGAATAGACTTTGAAATCTGAATGTCGGTCCCAACTCTGAAAAAGTGCCCAAAAAGGTAGTTTTCTTGGAAGTTGAAAATCTTCCGAAGGTAATTTTGCTTCGGAAGTTTTAAGGGAAAGCATATTCTTAAGATTTTTGAAAATTTTACTTCAGAAGAAAAATACTTAAGAGAATTTTCACTTCTGAGATAGGTTTGGTTTTGGAAGAGGCTAAGACTTGGGAGTTTTATTCTAAAGAGAATAAATCTTCAGAGACTTAATTATTTTTAGAAGAAAATTGTCCTTCAAATACATGTAAGTACTTAGAAGCATATTTAAGCTTTGGAAGATATCTTAGAATTTCTTCCGAAGGTAAATTTCATATAAGTAGTGTTAGACCCTGAAAGGATCATACTTGCCAACTCAACAAGTGGTTGGAGGTTGTTATGGTTGGGAAACATCAGTTACAGAAAACAACAGAAGACAACAGAAGACAAGAAAAGACAAGTATAAAGCACCCGCATTTGTTAATGCGGATGACTTGTGAACAAATGCGGACAAGTGTTTGTTCACCCGCATTAACAAATGCGGATCAAGACAACTAATGCTGAAGAGAAGTGTTCATCTGCATTTGTCCATGCGGATGAACAACAGTAAATGTTGACAAGACTTGTTCACCCGCATTAGTCCATGCGGATAAACAACAGTAAATGCTGACAAGACTTGTTCACCCACATTAGTCCATGCCGATGAACAACAATAAATGCTGACAAGACTTATCCATCCGCATGAACTAATGTGGGTGACCAAACACAAATGCTGACTACAAACAACAAATGCTGATGAAGACTTGTGCATCCGCATGAACTAATGCGGATGAACAACTTACACTATCATTTATTTTGTACTTAGACTAGATTCACTTGTATAGATCAGAGTTAGTTTTGTCTTTTGTACAGGCAATGTATACGCCTATAAATAGGGTCACATACCCTAACTTTGTAGGTGTTGACTTCAGCAGTAATATCCATAATATTTTACAACATTTACTACGGTTCTTGATTCTCTTACATTCAAGCGTTTACTACAACAATTAATGTTCATTAATATAGTAATTCCGCTACTATATTAGTGACTCAGTTCACATATTCAATCCTAGGTTGAGTCACATCAACCGAGAATATCATTCTCAAACCCAGTCAATTGGTATCAGAGACTTGGCTCTTGAATTCATCACAAAATCATCTCGGATTTTGGGTGAAAATCGATTGAACTGTAGACTTAGTTGTTCATCAGCAAGATCTACTCTTCTGATAAACTAACATACTGTAATCGAACACCACAAAGTACAAAATCTTCAGATCTGTTGCTGTCGAACCCAACAACACAAAATCAAGAACTTAGAACTCCTTCAAATCGACAGATCTAAACTTAAGAGACCTGTTCTTGACAGAAAACAGAAGATTTGAAGAAAAACACTCTATTCAAACATAATATCAACTTAAAACAGTATTCAACAAGTTAAAATCAGCTTAACTAACATGAATTCCTATAATCATTCTGAAATTGGTCATGCATCCAAACCTCCTATGCTTAAACAAAAATCTGAGTTTAAGCAGTGGAAATTCGTTTTAGAAACTACATTATAGGTGTAGATCCTGACTACTGGATATCTATTTGCAAAGGTCCCTACATTCCATTATCTCTAAATGCTGATCAAGCTGCTCAGTACAAAACTGCAAGAATTCCCATTGAGGATCCAAACTTAACTCTTGATGATAAGAATATAAGAAAATCAAGATTGATAATAGAGCTTATTCCATCCTTACACAAGCACTGAAAATGGATGTTCTGAAAAGATTAGAAAAATATGGAACAACTAAGGGTGTCTGGGATGCTCTACTGATTATGTGTGAGGGAAGCAGTGAAGTTACTGAAATCAACAAAGACAAGTTGATAAATCAGTATGAGACATTTCATCATACCAAAGGAGAGTCTATCTCCAGACAGCTTCACAGATTTGTGCAACTTGTAAATGACCTTGAAATTATGGGGGTCACTTACAAGGAGAAGGAACTAAACAAGAAAATGCTACACAGCTTGCCTGAAAGCTGGAAACAGAATGCTACAATGTTGAAGAATACTCTTGATTTGGAGAGTACTAGCTTGGATATCATGATTGCAAAAATTGAGGCTCTTGAACTTGATGAAAGGAGCAGAAATCTGAGTGGACCACAAGTCATTGAGGCTTACAAGTTTCCATCTGAAACTCATTCTATTGAAAATGCCTTTGTTACTGAAGAAGAAGACTTTCTGTCATCAAGAGATCAAACAAGAACAACAGGATTTTGTGTTGCTCCACAACCTCAAAAACAACCATCTTCTGCTCAACCCACTGTATCTCCTAACAACATGCATGATGAGCTAAAATCTAAAGAACAAAAGGCAACTTACAATGCCTTTGTTGCTAGCTTTGAATCCTACCTTGGAGGGAGACTCACATCAGCTCATCTGATTCAAGAAGATCTAGAAGAAATGGATCCTGATGATGTTGAAGAAATGGTTTTGCAATGGCAGATGGCCATGATTGCTATGAGAGCAAAGACATTCTTTCTAAAAAGGAAGAAACTGAGTCTTAATGAGAATACAAAGCTGGGATATGATAAATCCAAAGTTAAGTGTTTTAACTGTGGAATGAGTGGTCATTTCTCTCGGGAACGTAACTCTCCCAAGAGAAGCAACAACAATTTTGAAAGACCCTCACATGGCCAGCATGCTTCTCAATACAACACCAACTTTCAGCCAAGAAACTCTTATTCACACCAACAACAAAATCAGCAATAGCCAATTCAGCAAAAACAAAATCAGCAACAACCAATTTAGCAAAGACAACCTCTGCTGACTCGTCAATCTCAAGGAAGTAATCAACAAACTTCAAATGCACTTGTAATCAGATAAGATGGAGTTTGTGATTGGAGCGTGTATGTTGAGGAAGGTCAACCACAGTTTTAGAATCATGTACTTATGGCACATATTAATGATGGACCAACTCCAATGCCATCTGAGGTAAAATCCAATCTATGTTCTGAAAAATGTGTTCTAGAAGTACAGGGGTATAGCGAACACAATCAAAAATTGGCTAATAAAATAAGAGAAGAAAAGGTGAAATCAGAGATGTTAAAACAAGAAATGAGAATTTATGAAGTTAAAATCAAATCTTTGTTGTCTGACATGGAAACACTCCATGGTGAAAAGTACACACTTGTGGCTGAAATGAGAAGTTAACTAATTGTTGACCAAATCAAAAGCTGAGCAATCAGCTACTGAAATGAAACTTTAAAAGTTTCAGCTCTCATCTGTCAAGCTGCAAGAGTTACTTGTGTCTCAAAAGGGGGCTAATGATATGACTGGGATAGGCTACAAAACTTGTCCTCCTCCATATAATGATAACTACACTGTTATGCCTGAGTCACTTACTCAATCAGATACAAAAGAATCTAAAATTATTGAAACCAAATCAATGATTTCTCAAACAACAAATCCTCAAAACAAACCAGGTGTTTACATTGAAACTGATGAGGATAAAATCAGATTGGGTCATCCTATCAAAATAAAGAGTGCTCAGACAAACCTGTGGTTATCAAGAACCAAAGAGCCCGGTCAAATCAATTGTGCCTTTTATAAAATTTGTTCCTCAAAATCTTAAGTGAATCACACTACTGAATGCTCAGTGAAACCATCTACTGAAAGCAGATCTGATTATGAGATCATATCTCCTAAATTCAAGCAAATCAGACAGGGTTTCATTGAACTTCAAGGATAAAACCAAAGTTCCGTAGTTACCAAAGGAAAACCCCTTTTTTCAAAAATCTAAAGTGAAATCTGATTCACCACTCTCATCAATATCAAACAGGAAGTGGGTTTGATATCTTTAACAAAGAACGGTAGAACAATTTGATAGGGAAATAAGGGAATACAGAAAGAAGCATAATCAGTCCATAAAAACAAAGCAAGTTAGATTGTGAAACAATTTTGTTGGCACTCCAAAGACTGATATGACTTTTGTTTTCAAAATTAAAGGATAATCAAATGTATTGTGAATTTGTGATATGTCCAATCATAAAATAGATGGGTGCTACTTTATTGAGTACTACTCTCTGTGACATGAACAATGACTCAACAAAAAAATGTCATTTTAACAATATTGTTCATTGTGTGATATGACCAATCACAATACAATTGATTGTTACTTTAATAAAAAAGGATTGAAAAATTCACAACACAAGCCCATTTCATCGGTTCCACTGACAAGGTCAGACACAAAAGTCCAACAAACCTAAACAATCACCAAATTCTCATCAAAAGTATAAAATCAAAGTGATTTCTAACAAACAAAAATCTGTTCATCCTTTGCACAAAAAACAAAGGAAAGGTTTGTATACTCCTCTGACACATCAGATGAATTGATGAACTAAAACCTCAAAGAAACAAAAGAAAAGGGCTGAAATCATCCTCCTCTAAAACACACACAAGAGGAAAGTATAAAGAAGTAACAGTGATCGATGCCAAAGGACAACCCAAGACCATTATGGCTTGGGTTCCTCATTCTAACTAGTTCTTTTTGTGCTTGTAGGGTCATTCATACAGGTCCAATAGCTTATGGTACATGGACAGTGGATGCTCCCGACACATGAGAGGAGACAGTTCCCTCCTTCATGACTTCAAACACATTCAAGGAACTACTGTGGCATTTGGTGGAGATTCACAGGGCGGTAGAATTACTGGAGAAGGTTCAGTGACGAATGGGATTCTGAGCTTTGACAAGTCAATTACTGCGAGCAGCTGAACTTCAATCTGCTCAGTGTATCCCAGATTTGTGAGAAGAAATATGCTACATCTTGAAAACAGGATTTTATATTCCTGAAGAATGGGTTGTCTTGAAGACACCGAGGAAGAATAATACATATGTCTTGAACCTTAATTCTGCTCATCCATCAGAAGAGACATGTCTATTGTCTAAAGCATCATTTGATGAATCACAACTTTGGCATAGACGCTTAGGACACACGAATTTTAAAAATATGAATAGATTGGTCAAAGGGAACCATGTAATTGGTCTTCCTCAAAAGGAATTTCATTTTGTTGACCACTGTACCGCGTGTCTCAAAGGAAAATGCCATAAATCATCTCATAAGTCAAAACTTGTGAACTCTAACCATTGTCCATTGAAGTTACATCATATGGATCTCTTCGGGCCGACTCACATCATGAGTATTGGCAAGAAGCATTATTGTTTAGTGATCATTGATGACTTTACTCGATTCACATGGGTCTTCTTCCTACTTCATAAGAATGAGGCGCCCCAAATTATAATAGATTTTATAACCAAAATTGAAAATCAACTTGATTTAAAAGTAAAATCTATTAGAAGTGACAATGGGACGGAATTTAAAAATGAAAGCATGAGTTCATTTTGCACACAAAAGGCATTGTTCATCAGTTCAGTGCAGCTCGTACTCCACAACAAAATGGAGTTACTAAAAGAAGGAATAGAACACTGATTGAAGCAGCAAGAACAATGCTAGCTAATGCAAAACTGTCTATTACATTTTGGGCAGAAGCAGTTAACACTTCATGTTTTGTGCAAAATCAAATCTGATAATCAAAGAACACATAAAAATCCTTATGAACTTCTTTTTAACAGAAAACCATTCATTGGATTTTTGAAGTCATTTGGTTGTCCTGTCTCAATATTAAACACCAGAGACCATTTAGGAAAGTTTGCTCCTAAGTCTGACGAGGGATTCTTCGTGGGATATTCCTCAGTGTCTAAGGATTTTAGGGTGTTTAATCCCAAATTAAACATCATTGATGAATCAACAAATATTCAATTCAATGAGCATTCGTTTCCCAAATCATCAAATGGTCCTGACTGGTTGTTTGATATTGATTCATTTACAAGATCTTTTGATCAGTTCAATTTGTCAAATGCAGGAACATCAGGGTCAGTTGAAAGAAGAACAGACTTCCCTATTATTCCTCCTTCTACCGATCAAGATAATGAAGAAGTGCCCTTACAAGCTGATCCTATCCGGCAAGTTACACAAAATGAAAGTATCTCAACAGATGTGGGTCGCAGTTCAATGCCATCTCCTTTAGCTGAACCTTCAATTGAAGTGAGACATTCAGAACCAACTCATGCACCAGCTGATTCTAACAGAGATGGAAATGATGAGAGTATTCAGAGTGCTGCTGAAGCTGAAGATGTTGTACCCTCTGATTCTGGTCATCACTTTCCCACACTACAACAACAAGATGCCTCTCACCAAGATGATCTGAATGTCTCCAATCTTGATGTGTCCATTGCTGGTGATTTGATTCCAATTACCAGGACACACAAGAATCATCCAGTGTCCAACATTATTGGTGATTTAGACGAGTGGGTGACACGAAGTAAGTCAAGTATTGCAAACATCTGTTTGTTTTCTTGTTTTTTGTGTCAAACTGTACCCAAACACATTAAAGAGGCTCTTAAAGACAATACATGGATTAAGGCAATGCAGGAAGAATTGCTACAATTCAAGAAACAGGAAGTATGGCAGCTGGTGGATCTTCCTGAAGGTCAATACCCTATCGGCACCAGATGGATGTACCGAAACAAGATTGATGACAGAGGGATCGTCATCAGAAACAAAGCAAGATTGGTAGCACAGGGCTTTACATAAGAAGAAGGAATAGATTATGACGAGGTGTTTGCTCCTGTTGCTAGATTAGAAGCCATACGAATCTTTCTTGCGTACTCTGCATCCATGAAATTCACAGTTTATCAAATGGATGTAAAGTGTGCATTTTTGTATGGAAGATCTCTGAAGAAGTCTACGTGAGTCAACCTCCAGGCTTTGAGGATCCTGATTTCCCTCATAGGGTATACAAGCTTGATAAAGCTTTGTATGGCTTACATCAAGCCCCTGAAAATGGTATGAGACTCTGTGATCCTTTCTTCTTGACCATGGTTATGAAAGGGAAGATTGACCAGATTTATTCAGAAAGAGAAAAGGGAATGAGATGCTGCTTGTCCAGATTTATGTGGATGATATCATATTTGGCTCCACCAACAAACAACTCTGCAAAGACTTTGAAGATCTTATGCATTCAAAATTTCAGATGAGTGCTATGGGAGAACTCACATTCTTCCTAGGTCTTCAAGTACACAAAAATCCAGTGGAAATCATGTTCAATGTTGAAGAAGTTTCACTTTGCAGACTGTCAGTCCATCAGAACACCTGTTGATACAAAAGTGAAGATTGGCCCAGACACACATGGCAAATCTGTGGATCAGACTCTTTATCGATCCATGATTGGTTCACTTACGTATTTAAGCCAGTAGACCTGATGTTATGTTTGGTGTTTGTGTATGTGCCAGGTATCAAGCAGATCCCAAGGAATCTCACGTGAATGCAGTCAAGTGGATATTCAGATATCTTAAGGGCAAACCTGCTCTTGGACTATGGTATCCAAAGGATGGAGACTTCAATCTCTATGCATACACCGACAGTGACTACGGGGATGCAATTTCAACAGAAAATCCACATCTGGCGGTTGTCAATTTCTTGGTCCCAGACTGGTGTCATGGCAGTGCAAGAAACAGACCACTGTTTCTATATCGACAGCTGAAGCTGAGTACATAGCAGCATCAGCTTGTTGCTCTCAAGTTCTCTGGATTCAAAACCAGATGCTTGATTATGGTTTCAATTTCTTGCACACACCAATTCACATTGACAACACTGCTGCAGTCCTCATAACAAACAATCCAGTTCAGCACTAAAAAACGAAACATATTGAAATTAGATATCACTTTTTGAGAGACTGTGCTGAAAAAGGTTTAATCGAGCTGATTCAGGTTAACACAGACAATCAGCTAGCTGATTTGTTTACTAAGGCATTTGACCCAAGTCGATTTGAATTCTTAGTCCAATCAATCGGCATGATTAACCTTGAGTAAAAAAAGAAATCAAAAATTTACAAAAACATCAAAAATTTCACAAAATTACAAAAAGAAATCAATTTTTGTTGAAGTCCTTGTTTTGTACTTCTTCGGGGAAATGATATAATTACAGTCGTTATATCATTCACTGTGCTTAATTCAATATCTTGAAAGACTGACATGACTTACCTGATATGTGGGTAGGTTCAACTTGGAACAGAAGATAAATGTTGTGATAAACTAAAGATCACATTCAAATGTGAATGCATCATCTCAAGAGCATGTAAGTTTCAGACCTATCCAAGTGTATGTGTGTGTAGTAACCTAAACACACCAGGTCATGATACCTTATGAATCTCATTCACATCAGTTTCTCCTTTGTTTTGCTGAGCAAAGACCTGGGGAAACAAGCATAAGTGCTGATGTCTAGATCCAAAAAGATTCCCAATGAGGAACACATCCAATACGAGTGACAAATAAAACAGAATATAACAAAAAGAATCCCAAAGTGGATCATCTTCCAAAGTGAAGAGCAAAAAGAATCCAATGAGGATCAAACAAAATAAGGATCAGGTAAAAGAATCCCAAAGTGGATCCCCATTACCAAAATGAATGAGGTTTCATAACTTAAATGACCAGGTATTGAAAGTTGTGAAAAAGTTCTACCATACAGTACATAAGGATAGTTGATCTTGCTATGCTTATGAGTGTGAGGTTCATGTTGAATGTTTAATTAAATCAAAACATGATAAAAATCACATGCATTACAATATTGACCAAGCATGAGTTTAAGAGGACAAACAAACCTTCAATCAATAAGTTCATGACAACTTGCACTTATGAAAGATAAGATTGTTATGATCCCAAATTCAAACAAAAGTGCAAACAATTAAACAATTCAAAATATTGTCCTAAAATTTTAAATTTTATTTAAAGTTTTTATCCTGCATGGATATAAACTTTAGGGGGAGTAATAAAATTTTAAAAGGAAATATTTACAAAAACATGAAATTTGCAAACATTAGATTGACAACTTTGTCAAATTGATTGTGTCTGTATGGAAACTACTCCATAATCAGCTTCAGAAGATGCATATATGCCAAAATCAGTCAAGTTGGGAATCTGTGTCACATTAAAGATACATGACAATCCAAGCAAGAATTGACAATCTCTGAATCTACAAAATCTTCGGAAAACAACAAAAATGCAGAAGCATCTTCATAAAATCAGAAGCAGCTGTACAAACCAATCAGATTCAGCCACTACAAAAACATTAATTTTTGACAAAGTACAAAATTTAATGCGGGTAAGTGCATTGGTTAATGCGGGTGAAGGTAACCCTGCCATTTAACCAATGCGGGTAACTGTTTTTTGTACAAGTAAACTAATGCGGACAAAAAATTGTTCATCCGCATTAGCTACAGTAAATGTTGACAAGTCATTTGTTCACCCGCATTTGCTACATGAAATGCTGATGTTAACTTTGTTCACCCGCATTTGTCTCAGTAAATGAGGACAAGTCATTTGCTACAGTAAAGTTAACTTTGTTCACCCGCATTTGCTACAGTGAATGCTGAACACTTTGTTTACCCGCATTTGTCACAGTATATGCGAACAAGTAATCTGTTCTCTCGCATTCGCTACAGTAAATGCGGATAGGTAAAATTACTTCTTCCGCATTCGTTAACAGTAAATGCTAGTTTGTTCATCAGCATTTGCTACAGTGAATGCGCCCATTGAAATTCGGTAACCGCATTTGCTACAGTAGCAAAATTTTCTGCTCTTGTACAATTTTGTGAAAATTATGAAATGTATTATAAATACTCATTTAATGTGAGTCATTTATTACTTTTCAAATTTTTGAGTGAACTTTTATAGTGAGTCGAGTGCCAGAAAACCGTTCTTCTTCGGAGTTTGAATCTACACTAATCAAGCTTCATTTTGTTCAAATCCAACATCAAAACAAACAATATTGTTTGTTAAATCGAAGTATTATCAACCACAAGGTGATCATCAGATTCTGAAAAACTTCAAATGTCAAACCAAATGCATTCAAATGGAACCCTTATTTTGATAAATTGTTAAAATGAACTCAAGAGCAATGGATTTACATGAATGATAAAGTTCATTAAAACCAATGACCAGTGTAAACAACAAAGATTTCCTGTGTTTCTAAGAACACCTCAAACATCGATGAACAGGGGATACTGTCCCATAACAATGTTAGGTCAAATAACCTAATGTAACAGTAACAAGCAGAATTCATTTTTGTCCTCAAAAGTCAAAATTGAACAAACCACACACAATTCTCATTAATTCATCCTCTTTGTGTGCAGATTACATAATGGCTAACCTGACTTGGAGCAAGCTCCACAATGTCAGTGGTTTTCTAAATCTAGATGTTCCTGAAGCAGAAGGTCTCAGAGACATGATCAGATTTATTGCCACTACCAGAGTGGCCTATGCCATTACAGTTAGACCAGTGATCTTTGAGAACTATATCACATCATTTTGGGGTAATGCAGAAATAGTTGATAATGATGGAGAAAAAGTAATTTCAGGAGGAATAACTGCTGACCATACACTGATAATCTCTGAGCAAACAATAAGACAATGCTTGAGATTTGAAGATGAACCTGATTCACCAACTGAATTTGATGAAGAAGATATCATGTTATTCTTTGCTGACATTGGATATGAGGGTGGTTTTGAGGATAAACAGATAGTTAAAGGGTTGGTTGATTTGCAATGGAGATTCCTCATTCATTATATGCAACACTGCTTATCCAAAAGGAAGACTGGATGGAATGATATACCCTTGACTACATCATCACTTGTTTGTGCTCTCTGCTCTAACAAACCCTACAACTTTTTAGCCTATGTCTTTAATGGAATGATAGCAAACATTCAAGAGGGGAGAAGGAACATGTTCCTAATGTATCCCAGATTCATTTAGTGTCTTATTAATGAAGCCTTTCCTGATCTAGTTTTAGAAGGTCCCATTCTTGAAATTCCTCATTATAATGCAAAATCTTTGAAGTACATCAAGAAGAGAGATCCAAGAAATTTCTATAGTGGTACTTTCTTTCCACTTTTACCTTGGATGCAACAACAAATAAATCCCCAAAATGATGTGCCAATGGATGAGGAACAATTACAACAACAAGAAGAAGAACATGTTATACAAGAACAAGTACAAGATGATGTTCCTACTGAGGAACCTGTTCATAAAGAGGTTGCTGCTCATGATGATGTTGATGATGTTGCTCAACAAAGAGATGATCAAACAATTGAGGAACAGCCCTCTGTTGATGAGCATGCAGAATTAAATGAAGAAGCATTGAGGCCAATGTCACCACATGTTGATGTAGGTGGTGATCTTCACATTGGGCCTTCAACTCATGATGCTGAGATTCATTCCCTTTTTGGGGTTGATCCCATTATATTCTCTCCATCTTCTCATATGCACACTCATGAAGAACCCTCCAATAGCCCTTCACATGAAGCTGCTGATGCTTCTGATGGATCTGGTGAATCTACCAGTTCATCGTCTGAATCATCTAGTGATGAGGAGGATAATCAACAATTTGCACCACTACCGGAGAAACAAATGATCTCAGAGGAGGGTCCCTCAGAAAGTTTTGTTGAATCTGAGATAAACAGACCAGATGAGAAAGACAATGTGATATCTGATCTGATGCACAAAGTTGCTAAAATGGAAAAGACTCTGGATAAAAGGGCAGGAATCATAAATGACAGAATTCAGGATCTTGATGAAAAGGAAAAAGAATTAAATGAATTAAAAGCCAAGTATGAAGCTGATATGAAAGAAAAGGATAATGAGATCAAAAAGCTCAAAGCTTCTTTAAAGATGTCAAGAGAAGAAATTAGTGGTCATGTGGACACTGTGGCTATTCAAACTGTGGCTATGGAAGATCAAGAACACATCTTGGAGATGCAAACATAAATTATTGCTGATCTGAGCAAACAAAATGAGGCTGTGAAGAAAAGAATTGATGAATTGGAACTGATTGCTCAATTAAAGGCTGAATTTGAAAGAGAAGCAACAGAACATGAAGCTGAAGAAACAGATAAGGAGGTTCAGTCACAACAGCAAGAAACCAGTGGTGTTAGGGATGATGATAGCTGGGAGATGGTAGTACATTCTGATCCATCTACTAAAAAAGAGGCCATGGTGAAAGAACTAATAGATGACATGGAGAAATTCTCTTCAAGTGAATTCATTATAGATGAGGAATTCTAGGATTACATCAAAAACACCAAATCCCCCTCTGAGTCTATAGTTGTAATTTCATCACAACCTGTGTCAATAGAAGAAGAACTGAGAATGCAGCTTGTTCCTGCTGTTGTATTGACTGATGAACAACAATGTTTAATCAATAGACTTTGTGATGAATTCAAAGAAAAGGAAACAGCTGAATTGAACAGACAAGAAGCTGAACAACAAAGAATCACTGCTGAGCTTAAGGCTGTTGAAGAAAAACTACAGGCCAAAACTGATGTAGCTTCAACATCAGGACCAAAAGTGATCACATACACAAGAAAAAGGAAATACTTGACTGAAAAAGCAAAAGGAAAACTTCCTATGGTTGAGGAAGAACAACCTAAGAAGAAAACTAAAGATGATCCTAGGAGTTTGGCAGCAATTGTTGAATTTTTAGATGAACATGAACAAGCTAAGAAGGAGTTGCAGCATACTTTGGAAGTGATTATGTTGGAAGAAGGAGAAACTGAAGATGAACAAACAAAGAAACATGATGACATGAGGAGTCCATCAATTATTGAGCCATCTGTTGAAAGTATGATAGAGAAGGCTAAGACTAATGATCTTATGATTCATGCCATGTTCCTGATCAACCATGGATATGATGCTGATATAGTCTTTAGCATGACTTATGAAGGTATGGTAGAAGAAGTAAGAAAGATGGAGAAGCTTCTTGATCCAACATTTGTGACTGAATATGAAAATGAAAAGGAAACTACTAAATCAGTCACAAGTTCTCTAAGACAGCAAAGAAGTATGACACTCAAACTGCATATCCATCACCTTATAGTACGACAGATAAGGAAATGAAGGATTATCTGTCTCAACAAGGATTTACAAAAAGAAAGCTGGGGAACATGAAGAAAAATTCTCTTAGGGCTGCTATGTTAAAGATGATCAATGACAAGAAAGAAAGACTAAAAGCAATTGAAGAAGTGATTGCCCAGAAACCCAGAACAAGAAAATCAGCACAAGATGTGCAGTTGACAGTTAAAGATCAAGATGTTTGGCCCCTATACTTCACAAGAATCCAGAGTGGTTTATTGAGCCTTCTCAACTTAAACTTCAAGAGGGGCTGACTACTACTGAAATGATAAGAGGGGTATCTACTCCCAGTGGCAAGACAGGCATAAAAATTATTGCCTGGAAGTATGATTGTAACTGGAATATGTTCATGGTGAAGAGGATAACAGGATTAGTTCAATTTTTCATAGAGGACACAGCCCTAGTCAATGCCTTGAAAGTTCATGATTTAAAAGAGTTGGCTGAGCTAGACTTGATTAATCCTGATGGAATGTATAGAGGATATAAATTTGAAGATATTCTAAAGATGTTTAAAAGAACAAAGAACTTCAAATCACTGAAATCTATCTGCACCAGAAAAGATAAAACATTCAAGAACCCATTTGATCAAAGAAAGAAAAGAGAAGCTGAAGGGATTGTGTTTCCTGAACTACATGTTAAGCCAACAGAAAGTTTGAAGAGGAAAATGATTGCTGGTACTTATAAAACAAAGCCTATTTCAAATGTGTATTATGATGAAGACACCTTTGAGCTAGTAATTGAAAGAAAATGGGAAGGAAAGGAAGCTCCTGAAATAAGAATCTTCAGTGGGTATGAGGTTAGATTGCTAGATGAGTCTTACATTCATTACATCTTTACCAGACACTTCAGAGCTCTCACAAACAAGGCTGCAGAAGATGATTTAGAGTTTATTTTGAAGTGTGTGAAGATATTGAAGCTGGCTTTTGATAGAATTAACAACAAGAGAGAACAAAGGAAGAAGAAAAGGATACCTATGCAGATGGGCAACATAGTCAAGTTGGAAGTTGATGCTGATGGTTCACTGGTGATTCATAGAGATGGGTTATCTTTTATTTTAGTTTGGGAACCCATCTCTTTGAAACAAATGCCCATTGCTGCTATTCATACAATGAGTGAGATGAAGATTCATGTGCTCAATAGAGAAAAAATGAAGGAAGCTAGGGATTTTTCTAACATGATAAAGGCTATTCTCAATCCATCAATGGCACAACTAGAAACATTAGAAGAAGCTACTGAAACTCTCCTCCCAATATCAGTCCAAAAGAAGACTACACAAGAAGACCGAGTAGAATCTTCACAACCACCACCACCATCACACTCTTGAGGAACCTAGGCAGTATAATCCTTAGGGGGAGTATTGTTAGACCCTAAAGGATCATACTTGCCAACTCAAGAAGTGGTTGGAGGTTGTTCTGGTTAGAAAACATCAGTTACAGAAACCAACAGAAGACAACAAAAGACAAGAAAAGACAAGTATAAAGCACCCGTATTTGTTAATGCGGATGACTTGTGAACAAATGCGTACAAGTGTTTGTCCACCCGTATTAACAAATGCGGATCAAGACAACTAATGCTGAACAGAAGTGTTCATCCGCATTTGTCCATGCGGATGAACTGAAGAAATGCTGATAAAGATTGTTCACCCGTATTAGTCCATGCGGATGAACAACAGTAAATGCTGACAAGACTTGTTCACCCGCATTAGTCCATGCGAATGAACAACAGTAAATGCTGACAAGACTTATCCATTCGCATGAACTAATGTGGGTGAGCAAACACAAATGCTGACTACAAACAACAAATGCTGATGAAGACTTGTTCATCCGCATGAACTAATGCGGATGAACAACTAACACTGTTATTTATTTTGTACTTAGACTAGATTCACTTGTATAGATCAGGGTTAGTTTAGTCTTTTGTAAAGGCAATGTATATGCCTATAAATAGGGTCACATACCCTAACTTTGTAGGTGTTGACTTCAGCAGTAATATCCATAATATTTTACAACATTTACTATGGTTCTTGATTCTCTTACATTCAAGTGTTCACTACAGCAATTAATGTTTTTAATATAGTAATTCTGCTACTATATTATTGACTCAGTCCACATATTTGATCCTAGGTTGAGTCACATCAACTGTGAATATCATTCTCAAACACAGTCAAGTAGTTATTTGACTTGAAGACATAATTTTCTTCCGAAGACAACTTGAAATCTTTCGAAAGAAAATACGTTTGAAATTTTTTTCAAAAATCTAAGGAATATCATTTTAAAGATTTTCTCCAAAATAAACTGGGCTTATGAAGGTGATAAAATAGAAAACTTAGGACACACAGGTTTTAGAAATAGAATTGATTTAGGTTTAAAAAAATCTACTCAAAGTTAATCATCCCAATAGCTGATACAAGATATTTAAATCTCTGTTCATTGAAAGCTTTAGTGAACAGATCAGCAAATTGTTCATTTGTGTTAACTTTGACTAGTTTGATTAATCTCTTTTCAAAATTATCTCTAATCAAATGATACCTGATGTTGATGTGTTTTGTCCTTGAGTGATGCACATGATTCTTTGTAATAGAGATAGCCCTATTGTCTTTATGGATGGGAGTCACTTTGTAGTTGAATCCATAGTATAGCATCTAATTCAGAATCCAAAGCACTTGAGCACAGCAGCTTGCAGCAGCAATGTATTCAGCTTCAGTAGTTGATGCAGACACACAGGATTGTTTCTTGCATTGCCATAAGACAATCCTTTCCCCAAGAATTTGACACCCCCCAGATGTAGACTTTGCAGTAATGTTGCAGCCACCATAGTCATTATTTGTACAGGCATACAGATTGAAGTTAGTATTCTTTGGATACCAAAGGCCAAGCTTGGGAGCACTTTTGAGATATCTAAGAATCCTCTTAACAGCAACCAGGTGTGTCATCTTAGGGTTGGCTTGATATCTTGCACAGATGCATGTGGGAAACATGATATCAGTCCTGTTGGCAGTGAGATACATAAGAGACCCAATCATAGCACTGTAGAGATGTTCATCCACACACTCACCCTCAAGATCAGGTCTAAAGGAGTGGTTTATGGCTATGGGTGTCTTAGAAACCTTACAATCAGTCATGTTGAATCTTGTAACTATGTCTTGCACATACTTTGACTGACTTATGAAGATGCCATTGTCAACTTGCTTCACATGAATTCCTAGAAATAAATTGAGTTCCCCCATGGCACTCATTTCAAATCTATTCTTTATAAGCCACTCAAAGTTTTTATAGAGCTTTAGATTAGTTGACCCAAAGATAATGTCATCTACATATACTTGAACCAGCATTAAGTCATTCCCTGCTCCATTGATGAGGAAAGTTCCATCTATAGTACCCCTCTTGTAGCCATGTTGACAGAGATACTGAGATAGTATCTCATACCACTTTCTTGGAGCTTGGTGCAGCCCATAAAGAGCTTTATCAAGCTTGCAAACATAATCAGGATGATTTAGGTCTTCAAAGACAGGTGGTTGTTTGACATACACCTCTTCATCAATCATCCCATATAGAAAAGCACACTTGACATCAAGTTGGTAGACCTTGAAATACTTGGATGCAGCAAAAGCTAGGAATATTCTTACAGCTTCAAGTCTTGCCATAGGAGCAACAACTTCTATGTAGTCAATTCCCTTTTCTTATGTGTATCCTTGAACAACTAGTCTGGCCTTATTCTTGATGATAAGTCCTCTATAATCCTTTTTGTTTCTAAAAACCCACTTGGTTCCTATGGTAGTCTTCCCTTGAGGAAGAGGACATAGGTTCCAAACCTTTTGTCTTTTGAATTGAAGCAACTTCTCTTGCATTGCTTCAACCCAACTTCCATCCTTCAAAGCCTCATCAACTTTCTTTTGCTCTATCTGGGACAAAAAGCAAGAGTATAGACAAACATTTTTGTCATGGGTTTGTCCTCTTATTCTCACCCCTGTATCAACATTTCCAATGATGTTTGTGGTGGGGTGTGACTTGTGGATCCTGAGTTGAGGGAGCATAACAAGTTGATTGGAAAGATCTAAATTTGAGAAATTTAGATCTGGCAATGGAGTATCACCCACCACATCAGCATACTTATCAAGAGAGGCTTGATTCAATGAGTGTGTGACATCATTTATGTTGTCTTCTATGGAGTGGTTATCAGCATCAAGAAATTATTGATCACTGTCACCACCTTCATTTTCTCCTACATTTGAAGCTCCTTCACCTGAGTTTTGAACTTCTGAGCTGGAATTTGTAGGCATCTCAGATGTATCAGCTGAATTTGTCATGTTTGTACTGATAGGATCTTCACTTGCAGGGTTAGTTACCACTGGAGCTGAAGGACTATTCTTGCTTGGTCTTCTCAGCTCAAATCTTGGGCCAGGATCTCTTGTTGATAAGTTACCTATACATCCTGAAACATTCTCACAAGATTCGTTAAAACAGTTGGTAACTAAATCAAGATCAAATAGCCAATCAGGACCAGAACCTTTCACGCTAGGAGTGTGCTCATTGAAGGTCACATTGGCTGACTCCTCAACTACCCTAGTTCTGAGATTGTATACTTTATAAGCCTTAGCTTAGGAAGAGTATCCAATAAAGTGTCCATCATCTGATTTCTCAACAAATTTGGCCACCTGATCTTTGGTATTCAAGATGGTGCAAGGACATCCAAATGGCTTGAGAAAACCAATAAATGGTCTCCTTTTGTGCCTCAGCTCATAAGGAGTCTTACCATGAGTCTTAACCACTAAAAATCTATTCTGCACATAGCAGGCTGTGTTGACTGCATCTGCCCAGAAGGTGATGGGCAGTTTAGAGTCAAACAACATGGTTCTTGCAGCCTCAATAAGTGTCCCGTTTCTCCTGTCAGGAACACCATTTTGCTAAGGAGTCCTGGGAGCACTATATTATCTTGTAATACCTTTTTCATCACAAAATGAATCAAGGATTTGGTTCTTAAATTATATTCCTTGATCACATCTTATGGTCTTGACCTTGTGATCACATTGATTCTCAATTTTTAGAATGAAGTTCTTCAAGGTCTCAGGAGTCTCATCTTTAGTTATAAGGAAAAAGACCCAAGTGAATCTTGTGAAGTCATCTGTGATCACCAAACAGTATAAGGTCCTTGCTAAACTCATTACATTGGTGGGGCCAAAGAGATCCATATGTAATAAGTTTAGGGGAGTAGTGATTAAGTTCCTTTCCTTTGGATTGTGAGACTCTTTGTGTTGCTTCCTTTTCAGGCATACAACATAGTGGTCATTACTTGTAAACTCTTTCTTTGGCATTCCAGTTACCAAATCATTCTTAATTAATTTATTCATATTTTTAAAGTTTACATGGCACATTCTTTTATGCCAGAGGAAAGACTCATCACTATTTGCTTTAGATAGAAAGCAAGAAACTTCTCCTGAGGGAGATGTTTCCTGCAAGTCCATCTTGTACATGTTCCCTTTCCTAGGGGCTCTAAGCAGGATATGCTCTTGAGGAATGACCACCCTTGGCTAGAGAACAATGCACTCATGCTTATTAAAGAGCATGTTGTGTCTCTGATCACAAAATTGGGATACACTCAGTTGATGGTACCCAAGCTCTTTGACAAATTTTACTTTTCAATACCAAACTTATCATTTGTGACCATGCCCCTTCCTGTAATTTAACCTCCAGAATCTCCTCTAAAAGCAATTGCCCTGCATCAATTTTCTCAAAATTTTGAAGTAGAGAACCATTGCCAGTCATGTGCCTGGAACAACCACTATCAATGATCCATACATTTCTCTTAGTCTTTAGTTGTTCCTGCACAAGAAAGAAGTGGTTAGTTATATTTGGAAACCCAAGCCTCACCGGTCTTGGGCTTATCAAAGTGATTTGAAGACAATGTAACAGTAGCTGATCCTATGTTCAAGCTTTGAGGATCATTAGCTGTTGTTGATGAAGAACTTTTAGTCACTTGGTCTTTCTTCATCTTCCACACCATCTTTGAAAGATTGGACTTCACCTTCAACACCTCAAAAGTTTTAACAACTTCTGAAGTTTTGGAGACTGGACCTTCAGAAGATCTTGCTTTCACTGCAGCAGGCTTCAGTACTTCAGAAGCATTCCTTTCTTCCGAGACCAAATTTTCTTCCGAAGGCAAGTTTTCTTTTGTCTTCTTTTTCACCTTGGAGCTTACGAAGGGAAATGACTTTCCTTTCGAAGCTAGTTTTTCTTTCTTCTTCTTAGAAGTTTTCTCTTTGATCATGTAGATATTACTTTTAGGATTGTAGATGCATTCCTTAGTAAGATGAGAAGTACTACCACACATGATGCAATCCATTTGCTTCCTTCTGAGAGTTTTCTTTTGAGAGAAAGACTGAACTTGATCACTTTCCACCTTCATCTTCATCTTCATAGATGATGCAGCAAGCTTCTTAGGATGAGGCTCGCTCTTGGAACTAGATGGTTCAGGCTGTGTAGCAGTGGTACACAGCTGACCAGCCTTCTTCTCATTGTTGGAATGATTTGGACATGAAGTAGAACTCCTAGTATTAGAGTTCATAGTTGAGTCTTCATCCTTCGCCACTTCAAATCCTGCAGAGATAAACAATTGTTTCTGCTTAGAGTTGAAAGTGGCCTTGATCTCTTGAGCCGTCTTTTATTTTATCTTTGCTCTCCTAATCAAGTTCTTCCTCTTAGACTTGGTCATCCCATATTCTTTTCTCTCCTCAGGAGAATAGTGACCCTTCTTAGGATGATCTTCTTCACTTTTCTCAGAATCATCCTTCACTATCTCCTCTTCATCTATGGGGTCTATGACAGGAAGCTCATCTTCACAAGTTCCACTTCTTGGAGATCTTACAGACAACAGAGTGTGTGGAGGAGCTATCTCAGTAGATCCCAGTCCCTGCTTATTCTGATAACAAACTTTTGCATGCAAGGATGAGGAAATCATGTTCTTCAAGAACATGTTTTTCTGCCCTGGTTTTACTGATCACAAGCTCAGCCTGGCATTTAGTTAACTTTGATGAGATCTTTTATCTGAGTCCTGTAGTTGGTATGTTCATGCTTAAGAGTTAAAATGGTTTTCTCTAAATCTGCTATTTTAAGTTTGTAATCATTTTTAACTCTTTTGAAATGAACTTTTAAAATGTTTAAGGACTCATGATCAGATTTCATCTCTAACTTATAGGACATATATTTGTTAACTTTAGCAATACATTCAGGTTTACAAAGATGTTTCAATACCTTGGCTTCTTCATGATCTGCCATCAGTGCTTGGTTTGGAGATGCATCCTCAACCTGAAAGCTCCGGTCAAAGCCTCCTTCTTCAACAACAACTGCAACTTGCTGCTTGGGCTTCTTATTTTGGGGAGCTCCATTAGTGTAGTTTGGTCTGGTTTGTGCTTGGCCACCATTTGTCTTTGGTTCCTTGAACTCTCTAGCAAAGTGTCCTATTTGGTTACAGTTGTAACACTTCACTTTGCTTTTGTCCAGCCCAAACTTTCCATTGGTTGCATTGCTGAGAAACTTCCTCCCTGTCCTCTTGTAAAACTTCTTGGCTCTGTGAGTGAGAAGAGCCATCTGCTAGACTATTTCCATGTACTCCAGATCATCTAGATGGATACAGTCCAAGTCTTCAAGGGTAAAGAGAAAGTTGCATGTGCTTTCATAAGTAGACATAAAGGCTTTGAAGAGCTTGTCTCTTGGAATGGGCTTCCTTGGATGTAGCTCTCTCTTGGTGTCTCCGGGAAAGTGATGAAAAGACCCTTTTGTGAGTTGTCAGGGTAGCAGATGAGATGATGTTGTGGTTCTTTGAAATCCCTTTCAACCACATGAAGAGCTGAACTTTGCTGATTGTTGGACTTACCAGATGGATTTTGCATGTTCATCTCCATCTGGTACTCTTCCACTTCTTGAAGCCTCTGTAGATAGAGTTTGGAAGAGCAGTTTGGAGGGCGGTTATGGCCTTCTGATCTATGTAAATCTTCTTCCAGTCTTCATCAGAATAATCAGCTACTTCCTTTGGTATCATACCACCATCACTAGCAGCTGAAGAGGTGGATGGTACATGAGGTCCATAGACAACAGATCCCCACATCCTGGAGTCTTGAGACTTGATAAAGCCTTCCATTCTTTGGCACCAAGTATCAAAGTCATCAGGAGTGATCAATGGAGACTTTGTCATAGTACTAGTTTCCATATCAGCCTTTGTGATAGTTGGCATTTGAGATGTTAAGTGTTTTGTGAAACTGAAGAGATTTAAGATGGTGAGATCTTACAATCAAGAGCCTAATAAGCTCTGATACCAATTGCAGGACCTGTTAAAGGGATGGTCAATACAATCAATCTCATAATGAGGAGAGTTTTAGAACACTTAATAGATCAAATGGGGAACCGGGTTTGTGTAAATGATACAAAGAACACAAGTAAACAATGAGACATAACTAAGAACAAGAACAGAGTAATATGATTTTCAAGGATGTTGTATATTGCTCCCAAGTTCTATTACAAGTGTTGCAAATCATAAAAAGAAATACAAGGACCTGATATACTTTATACTACATCCTACGACCATCCATACTATGATAGCCAGCTGGAAACACTAATCTAGACAACAAGATCAATCTAGAGTCAAAAGGCAGATTGCCCTTTGACTAGTGACTATGATAGCCATAGCTCACATCCTTTTGTATTATAAAAAGGATAACAGGTACACAGTAGGAAGTTATAGACCCAAGATCATAATCTATAGTTTACAAAAGTATGGACCTTTTCACCAACTGTATAAGTTGGTGAGTCTTCAGAGTTGCAGTGGAAAGTAAGTTAGCTTTATGAAAAAGTAGATAAGAGAAAGCATGTCCTCTCTGTCTTCGGAAAAAATCAGTCTTCACAACATTTGGCTTTGGAAGACTTTGTCTCTGAAGCTTCTGAAGACTTCATCTTTGGCTTCAGAAGATTTGGACTTTGGCTTCGAAAGAGTTTACACATAGAATATTTTCTATGGAGAGTGTAAAACTTCCAAAATAACTTCTACCTTGTACATCAGTGCATGCATGCAGGTTGCTCTTTGGTTGTTTTGGCTTCTTTGGTTGCATCAGCCTTTTAATATAACCTTACACAAGTTTTGAGGACGAAACATAAATAAGGGGGGTTGACTTGTAACGCCCGAAAATTTGAAAGAAGTGAAGGCAGAAAGAAGTTTTCGCACAAAAAGAGGTTCTCGTGCGAGAACCTCATGCGAAAAGTACTGCTGGGTATAAATAGCTGAGAACACCCATTCTGACTCTATTTTCACGCGAGAAGTGCCGCTGTTAGAGAGAGAAAGCGGTTGCATAAAGAGAGAAGTGAAGAATCCAAGTGTTTGAGGTATGTAACTCGTGTAGTAACTCGTGTTATGTACTAAGAATGGATTATTGATGAATATAATGCATGGTTATGTAGTTTTTGCTCGGTAAAGGCTTCAGGAAGGTTGTGTTTGTGCTAGAACTTCAAGAGGTGAGTTTCTAGTCCCCTTTTTACGCAAGTTTTATGTTTTGGGGCTATTATGCATACTAAAACGTTTAAAAATGCTTGTTTGTGCTTCAGTTGATGTTGTTATGATGTTAAGCATGTTAGAACAACTTTAGGCGTGATAAGTTATGAATGTGCAGGAAAAACCCGTAGTTTTCGTTTGAGCAGTTAAGTTGTACTTTATGAATTTGAATCTGTGAAGTTCTCATGCGAAAGGAGATAGTTCTCGCGCAACAGGTAGTTCTAGCATGATAGGAAGACCTCTCTTGATATGTATGTTTTTACACAACACGAAGTTTTCACGCGACTTGTAGTTCTCGTGTGACAGTGATGATTTGATGTGTAGGATTTGAATGTGGTAAGGTTCTCACGCGAAAGGCTAGTTCTCGCGTGAGATGATGATGATGTATGTTTATGTTTTGGCATAGTATGCTGTGATGTGTGATGTGTTATCTTTTCATGTTAAAACGACTTTAAAACATTATGTTTATGATGTGATTTTACTTGATATGTATGTATACATAAGTAAAGTATTATGTAACGATAGTTAAAGATAACAATCATGAAAAAGTGGAACGTAATGAATGAATGGAAGTCTTGCAAGCAAAATGATGGAGGTTCATAACTCAATGAGGTAGTTGTTTGCTCAATTGTGTGCGGTTTAGCTAACCATTGGTGATGCGCACAAGGGTCCAATCCTTGAGATTGACCAAGATGTGATGGGATCCTTGTTGCGTACCCTGGTACCGTGTCATCTTCGGCATGACGTGGGGGTTTATTTATAAACCTGGCACAGTACTAGCTTTTGCTTGACGTTGGGGTATTGCATATGGCAGGATCTATATAAAGATGAATGATGTTAATGAATGAAATGAAAGAACGAATGATGAATGATGACGAACGATGATGAAAGATAATAAATAATTATTAACAAGATGTATGTATGATGTATGATCACGTACGAAAGTAAAGGAGATGTTTTATCTTAAAGTAAAGTATTTTATTATAAAACTAGAACTCACTCAGCGTCGCTAACTTTTGTATGTATAATAGTTGGTAGGTAATTGTTGATGCTGAGGAGGTGCAGGCATTGATGCATAAGCAACTAGGGATGCTTCGAGTTTGGCATCTATATTTTTGAGAATGATACTGTATTAATATAATTTTTGAGATGAAAATGGATATACAGTAGTCTGGATCCACACCTGTAATGTAATTTCTAAACATTATTTTCCACTGCTTAAACTCAGACTTGTGTTTAAGCATTGGAGGTTTAGATGCATGACCAAGTTTAGAAAAGTTAACAGAACGCATTAGAATAAACTTGATTTTAGATGGTTTTTTTGGGTAAAGGGTTTACCCCAGTGATTCTATTATAAACAATCAAATAACATACAAATAGTGTAGATGGATTCTACACTAGTTCTTATATATGACATCCCCCTATTCAAGTGGATCCAGAAAAACCAAGACACAAAGTACTCTAGCCTACCCATAACAAAGTACACGGTAAGCAAACACAAAAAATAAAACTCTTTCAGCCTCCGTCATCCGAGATATGAGAATCAGAAATCTTCCATTTTGCAAGTGTAGCTTGAATTCGATTGTTGTCTCTGAATTTGAGGCTCATCAACTTTAATTTGACTGTCGAAAGAATAATATCACTTAGCACCGTAGAGGATCGAGCTTGATTTTGAAAAATACGCAAGTTCCTCTCTTGCCAAATATAGTATGTAGCAGCAGCTATCACCAATTTCTGAACAATAATTGGAAGAGATTTCGATCCCTGGTTTGTTAGAAATTGCCCTTTTACATCCCTTCAACCAGGAGAACACCTAGGCAAATTAGCTTTCTCCTTAATCAACATCCATAGATTAGAGGAATATGAGCATTCAAAAAATAGATTAGGATGAGAGTCATAATTAGGGGTGCATAACACACAACATAACATATTCATGTTCCCTCTTCTAGTAAAGGGCCATCGCAAGATTCTATCTTGCGTTAACAATTTCTCTTTCATCACCAACCAGAGGAGAAACGCATGTCTAGGAATGCATTGAGGAAACCAAATGCATTTATACCAATCAACCTCAGGCTCCCTGTATCGAATGGAATGCCAGGCCATAGATGTAGAGAAACAGTGCAACTTATTCTCAAACAACCAGTGAACCTTATCTTTTATCTACATGTTTATGACAGGGGGTTCTAAGTTTTTTAAGACTGGGAATAAATCATACCAAGCAACAGGCAAACGCAAAACCCTATTTTGAACAATATCAGTGACAGTAGAGTTTGCAGAGAATCCTGCATTATAGATCTCCTGATGCGATACAATTGATTGAAGCGGACCAATATTATTCCAAATGTCATACCAAGCTGAAGTAGAGGTTCCATCACCTATAGAGTTGTAAAAATAATGTCTACGCACCGGGCGCATGCTTAAAAGCTTGTACCAACCCCAAGAACCTTTAGAAGGGACTTTAACCACCCAGAAATTCTTCCAAGGCAGACGATAAAGATGAACCCATTCTACTCATAGAGACACTCTTTTTATAAGAATACTCCAGACATGATAAGCCATTAAAGCAATGTTCATCTCCTTAATTCGGCGTATGCCCAACCCACCTTCTTACTGAGGTAAACACACTGCTTTCCAAGCGACTTTAGCTTTGCCTTGTGCATAGGACCGTGAGCCCACAAGAACCTCCTCATCTTGGCTTCAAGCTTCGTTATAATGCTATCTAGAAGGATAAACACCGATGACCAATAAACAAGCATAGAAGATAAAACTGAAATAATAAGCTGACATCTGTCCGCAAATGATAAATTTTTATTCTTCCAATCCATAAGTTTAGTATCCATCCTTTCTAGGAGCACATTACAATCATGAGCACGTAACCCTAAAGATATAAGTGGAACACCAAGATATCTAACCGGTAAAGTGCCTTCCTCAAAAGCCATTATGGATATGATAGCTATTTTAATCTGTTGAGGTACATTATAGAAAAAAACAGTGCTTTTCTGAATGTTAGGAACCAGACCCGAAAAACCTTCAAACAATTTTAATCCATCCAAAATGCAAGTAACAGAATGATTATCACCTCTGGAGAACTGGAATAGGTCATCCGCAAAACAAAGGTTGATCAGCCTTTGCTTTTCACACAAGTGATGGAACCGGAACCTCGTATCGATCCTAGATGTATGATCTAAAATTAACGTAAGGACCTCCATCACTAAAGTGAAAAGATAAGGAGACATAGGGTCTCCTTGCCTAAGGCCTCTTTTTCCTTTGAAGTACCCGTGAAGCTGACCATTATCGATAAGGAAAAAGAAGGCGAGCAACACAGACCATAATCCAATCCACCATTCTGATATGAAAACCAAATGCCAATAACACATCCTTCAAAAATTTCCAATTCACCGTATCATAAGCTTTTTGAATATCAATCTTAAAAGCACATCTAGGAGGACCCGTCTAACGATGATAGTTATGCATAATTTCCTAAGTTAAAAGAATATTATCTGTGATCCTTCTATTAGGAATAAAAGCTGATTGATTAATACTCACAATACCCTTCAGCCCATTTTTGATTCTGTTTGCTATTATTTTTGTAATGCACTTGTAAAGCACATTACAACAAGCAATGGGTCTAAATTCACCAATACGAGAGGGGATCGAAATCTTTGGCACAAGAGCAATTATGGTATGATTTATTTCATTCAGAAGTTTCCCTAAGTTTGAAAAAATCCATAACAGCCCCTGAAACATCAGGGCAAGTAATTTCCCATGATTTTTTTAAAGAAGGCCGAAGAAAAACCATCAGGACCAGGGGCTTTATTATCATCAATGGAGAACATAGCCTTTTTAATCTCTTCTATGGATACCTCCTTAACCATATCAAGGCTAAATTTTCATCCAACTTCTTTGAGAAAAACAAATCAGGAATCCGAGAAGGGTGGTGGCCATCAGTTCCAAGGAACTTCTCATAATGTTTAACAAAAGCTTTCGAGACATCACAAACTTCATGAATCAACCCATTCGCATCCATAATCATATGAATACGATTTCTGTGAACTCTAGATTTAATGACATTATGAAAATACTTGGAATTACTATCCCCTTCTACTAACCATTGAATCTTTGATTTTTGTTTGAGGAATCTCTCTTCATCTAGGGAAGCTTCATTGAACTTTTGAAGAAGCTCAGTTTCTTTTCTTCTAATATTCATATCTCCCGGATCCAAATCAATATCTTGCTGAATATTATCAAGAGACGTTCTGAGATCACATACCTTCTTATAGAGGTTACCTTGTTTAAAAAAAAGAGAACGAAGGGGAGATTTCAAGAACTTAAGCTTTTTCACCACCTGAAATTGAGGGACACAAACAATTTGCTTATCCCAAGCCTTTAACACAATTGATTTGAAATCATCTTTATAGACCAAAAAGTTCGCAAATTTAAAGGGAGGGTGTTTAGATTTCATCATAGAGGGAATGTTAAGCACTCATGGGCTATGATCCGACACTCTATAAGGATGGAATATCACACTAGCTTCCTTAAAACAATCCATGAAGGCAATATTTCCCATAACTTGATCAATTTTCCTGAATATACCCCCACCACTCATAGGTTTTTGATTTCAAGTGTATCGCAATTCGCATTAATATACCCCACACTCTTTAAAATCCCTCATACTAGAATTTATAGTAGATGGACCCAAATAACTATCCTCCAAATCCAAAGTAGAATTAAAATCACCTAACATGATCCACAACCCAGCTTGAATAAAGGCTTTTGGATATGAAAGATCTTCCCACAAGTCCCTTCGCAAGATATACGAGTTATGGGCATAGATAAATGAACAAAAAAGAAACTTACCCAAACCTTTAAAAGTAATTTTGCAATGAATCACTTGTTCTTTACTAGAAAGAATCATAACATCCATGATTCCAGGATCCCATCCTATCAAAATTCAAGTCCCCTTAGAACAATGAGAACCATTTGAAATCCACTCCCATCTATTATTCACAGCTTTGCTTACTGGACCCAATTTATTCGTATTCACATGAGTTTCCAAAATGGCACACAAGCTAAGATGATTATCTTTAATAAATAAGCGAACCTCTTTTTGTTTTAGCGGGCTGTTCAACCCCCTAATATTCCAGGAAGCTATACTAATCATTTGGAAACTCCATGTGCAGGAGTGCTTGCCCCTGTTGTTTGGTTGGAGTTTCCTATACCTGCCATTAATAATTCCGTAGTCTCATCAATATGAATCACCACATCTTCCTCGTTTGTATCATCTGAGTCTGACATCTCATTATCCTTTATTCCCAATGAAGTCGTTTCCATTGATTGATTATCACTAGACATTTTCACATCCCCTTTATTCTCTAGAACCTTAACCTGATTAGGATCCACCATTGACTCCTTAATTGTTTGCTTTGATCCTTGAATATTCTTAGGACGAAACTCCCATTTAGGTTTTGATACTAGAATTCCCGATTTCTTACCTTGCTTCTTACTCCTCACTTTAATAAAACCATCTTGATCCATAGGCTTCGGTTTAGGCTTTGAATTCGTAATAGGCCTCTTAGAACAAGAGTCACTTAAATGACCAAAAACACAATGGTACCTACATCTATAAGGCTTCCAATCATATTCCACATACATCTTATGTTTAGTAAACCCTTCCCCATCCAATTCCGGAATAGCTATATTTAACTCCTCCTTGAACTCATTTTCAGCAGAAATTTCAATGAGAGCTCGGGCATAGCTACTCCGTCCCCAAGCATCCAAACACATAGAAGTAGTAAAGGAGTCATGTAATTTAGGCTTACCAATTGACAAAGCAATCAAGCTAAGACCATCATCTGAATAAGCAGCTAAGGGAACATCATGAATTTTCACCCACACTTGAACCGACTTTAGGTCTTCCTTAGCTAGATTAGTAGAAGGATACCATATACTAAGTAACAAAGGTTGGCCTATAATCATCCAGGGACCACCTTCAATAGCACCCATCATACCTGATTGTTCAGTAAATTTGAAGAAGAAAAACCCATTTGCATTCATCATGATTTTCAACAATCCAAACTTTCTCCAATTTTGCTTCACAAAATATTCCACCACTGGATAAGCCAGGCGGTCACCTAAAAAGTATCCATAAAGAGTGTTTGCAAATCTATCTTGTGCCATCTTCACTGACTCTTTAGGAAGAACGACATCAATACCATCCTTTTTCAAAGAATTCTCCATATGCCTAAAGTTAACCTCTCGTTTAGTAGTTGTTGAATTTAACCGTTCAGCATATGATCCCTTTTTTTGATTTGCATGATGTTCCGAAGCCTTCGTTTCACAAGTTGGCTGCATGGGAACTTTCGAGGTACGATTTTGCATGGATGAATCACCTTGCACATTAATTTTTGAGCTACACATAACAAAATCCGTATCACTTTTCAGAATACCTTTTGATGGTATGTAATTGCCATCAATGTTCTTGACTTTGGAAGCAATCTTCGAAGCCATGAAGCAGTCGATCAAGAAATCCAATAGATCAAGAGAGGAAACCCTAATCCGAAAGATACAATCCTCACAAACCCTTAAAAGGTTAATAGGATTCGTACCAATCAAGCTAAACTATAAAAATAGCCGCGATTGATGATAGACCTACTAAGCAATCAGGAAATGGAGGAAGTATACGAAACTAACTCACGAACAAAGAAACAATTGAAACCCTAACCAGACTCAGACTGTCTCTGCTAACAATGCTCGTAGTACATAGTTTTGTGGTCAAAACACGTATAATCACATGATTGTTACACAGAGAAGGCAAGACTGATTAAGATTGGAGCCAAGAAAACAAGAAAAGCGATCAAGATCACAAGAAAACCGAATGAAAACCTTTGATCTGGCCAAGAAACCCTATCGCTCGAAACCCTAATCGTGAAAAGGCAAGAATGATTAAGATTGGAGCCAAGAAAGCAAGATAACCGATCAAGATCACAAGAAAACCGAAAGAAAACCTTCGATCTAGCCAAGAAACCCTAGATCGCCCGAAACCCTAGATGATTTGAATATTGATTAAGTTGATTTTTTTATGTCTAGAATGCTAAAACAGTCTAATGTCAAGATTTTCTTGTCTAGATTCAGTGAACAACAACAGTAGTATAGTTGATTTTAGGTCGATTTGATGGATACCACTATTAAGTTGATTTTAGGTCGATTTTGGTCAATATTTTGTGATTATGAGTGGTTTTTGTCTAATTTTTGTTTAGAATCAACAATCGAACAATGCTCTTGTGTTTGTCGATCAGAAGAACAACGATGGTTGATGAAGCTTCAAGTATTTTTAGTATGAATGCTTATTAGAAGTTTAAAACTTGCTAATAAAAAGCTCAATCACCAGTTTAATCGATTTTCGTTCAAGATATGCACTAATTTAAGATGAATTCAAGAGCCGAGGCTCTAATACCAATTGACCGGGTCTGAGATAAGAATCTCAGTTGGTGTGACTCAACTAGGATAGAATATGATGATTGAGTCTATGATTATGTAGCGGAAATTCAACATCAATGAGCATTAAAGGCTGGAAATACTAATAAATGCTTTGTATATTGATATTGGTAAACAAGATACAAAGTGTGCTAGGGTTTGTAGCACTAATCTAAAAATTTCGTCCTCTTACATTTAGTGTATACTATTCAATTTATAGGCAGATACAATGCCTGTACAAAATGACTAAACTACCCTGACAACTATACATCAGAATACTAGTCTAAGTACAAAATGATAATCAGCATTTGTAATGAGCATCTGCATTAGTTAATGCAGATGTGTTGATCTTCATCAACATTTCTTCACTTGTGCATCTGCATTTGCATTAAGTATGTTATGCGCATTGACTAATGCGGATGACCAAATACTTAGCCGTATTTGGTTCTGCATATCCGCATTAGTAAATGCAGATGAACAAATAGTTGGTCGTATTTGTTCTTGCTCATCACATTGACTAATGCGGATAGCCGATACTTGTCATTTTCTTCTGTTGTCTTCACCCGCATTGGATCTTGGACTTGTGCAGATTTCTTCCAACCAGAGCAACCTTCAACCACATCTTGAATTGGCAAATATAATCCTTTCAGGGTCCAACACTCTTATAATTATTTCATGTTTTAAACAAGAAATATCAATCAAGTCAAGCAAGCATACAAAAATAGCTGGGCGACACATATATATGCATATTATTGTCTGAGTGAAAAATTTAACATCCATATAGCAATCATGTTAAAATTTTAACAAACAATTTTTGAAAAACATTCTACAATTTTTATTAAGTATGGATAGCGCATGACTAAACACATATGTGTTGCAAGTACAATTAAAATAGAAAAAGAAATTTTCATTCAAGTGTTCATAACATATGTATTAAATTACACAACTAGTGAACAAAATATCAAACAAACAGAAAAATCTTTAAAGTTTTGATAAATGTTGTCACATCGGACACACAAACAAGGCATCTGCTGTTGACACAATAACCAGAAAAGTAGGAAACACACAAAGAGTATACAGCAGATACATAAATGCACATCCACTTTACATCAGTGAGCACACTACAAAGTGTTCACACGCTATATTCAAAGGTAAAACATCCACTATGAATATAGTGTCTGTCTGCAATGTATGACCTAAGGTAATCATCCATTATGAAAATAGTTCAAGTGCAAACAAAGTATGAACAAATATAAGGATGCACTGTACACAAACCAATAAGTGTCCACAACACATGACAAATAGTCATACATCGTGAACATTCAACATATTCAAATAAGTGTCCATAGCATATGTATAAACATTCATTTGTTCTGAACATTCATAACAATCAACACAAGTATCCACAGCGTATGGATAAACATTCATTTGTTATGAGCATCAATAACAAACAATCAAGTGTCCACAGTGCATGATAAGTATTCATTCACTGTGAAAAATCATTAATCATAAGCATGCACAACACATGAATAAATATCCATCCGCTATGGATATAGTGCTTATACAGCGCATGACAATCAGTCATCTGTTGTGAATTTTGAAAAACAACCATGTGTCCACAGCGCATACTTTAACAACCACGTGTCTATAATGCATACTTTAACAACCATCCACTGTGAATAAATTGTAATCCATTCAAGTGTCCATAGCATACACACAAAGGTGTATAGCTGACACACCGTAGTCACAACGCATGTGATACACACAGCATATGACTAAATTCATTTTTACTCAACACTTTTTATACAGCGCATGAATAAGCTGTATACACAGCGGACACACAATTGATCCATTGTATATATAGGCAAACACTTAGCAATTTTTCAATTATCACGAGTGTACGAGCGAAATTCAGAATCTTAAACGTTGTAACAGTACTTACTGATTTCGATCATCAACCATATTTTTATTTGATTCCACAAGTTTTGATCAATCAAATAGGTATAACAACATGTTCTAAATCATCAAACATCCAAAATATCAATATTTAAATCCGTTTTAATTTAAGCATTATGAAACCCTAGGTTATGTAATGAACCGGACAAATAAAAATCAATCAAAAATTGTTATTTTTGAAATCAAACAGTGAATACATGTTTAACAACCATAAATGCATGCATAATATCATTCTATTTGATATAATTTGATTAAGTATTCATCAGGCATATGAACATTCAAAGAGTTCATGACCAAATTCATAAAACTAAGAGTTTAAAAATGCGTCAAACATGACATAGCTTATCAAACATATTGTAAATGCCATATCAAACACTGTTTGATAGTTAAAATAGATTAAAAGATAACAACATTAAATGTGAACATTCAATGGCATTAAATGTAACAGTTTGACCAAAAAGTAAACTATAAGTGTTGAAAATTTGTTCTGAAATGAAACCATGTGTAATTTTGAAACACATTGACATCTTATCAAACAAACATGGTCACAATAACTTTTGATCAAAACAACACAACACCAATGATTTTTGCAAATGAAAAGTTGACTAAAATTGACTTTTTGCAAAATTACATCAAACTCAAACATTCACATGATCAAAATCAACCAAACAACACAGTCATGGTATTCTAACATGCTAAACAAACATGTTTCTTATTTCAAACTCCAAATAATCATACAACACTCATGAACACTAAATCAAATTTGCATCAAATCGACATTGATCATTTATCACAAAATTCAAATACTAATTCATTTTTGTTTTATTTTGCAAATATGACAAACTTAGTGTTTGTTAGAGACCATAACATTTATGCATTCCTAAATCCTATTCTCTAAAGTCTGATAATTATAGAGACATGATCCAAGCTATCAGACAAACAAGGCCATTCCAAGCTATGACTATGAGACAAGGGATCTATCAAGAACATACTGTGCAATTTTGGACAAATGCACATCTAGAACATGTGCAAGATCAGCAAGTCATAGTTTAAATAGTTTATAACCATCAATTTACAATTTAGAAGATGTGGTTAGGAGAGTTCTATAATTTGGAGAAGAAGATGCCAATGGGCCTATAGAGTTTGATGAAAACTATGTTTTACATGTTTTTAGACAAATTGGATACACAGGCACCATTGAGAGAAAGCAAAAGATGAAGCCTTCTTTGATCTCTTTGAAAAGGGAAATCATGTACCACAATCAAAAACAAAAGTTGCTAAAACTTTTTAGCAAAGTGTCATCTTCAAGTTTGAAGAAAAAGATACTCAAGGAAGAAGTGACAGAGAAAGTGACTGTGAATCAAGATTAAAGTACTTCAAGTCCATCTCCAATAGAACCATCCTCACCCCCAACAGAACATAATGAATCAATTGAGACTAAAAACAATCTTGAAACATCTAGGCTCATCCATGATAGAGTAACTATTCTAGATAACAATGGCAAGCCCAAGACCATTAAAGCTTTTGTAACACCCGAAATTTCCATGTCACATCAAAGAAAAGAAAAGTATCTTGAAGAAAACAAAAAAGAGCAAAAGTGGAGGGGGCTTTTGTGTAAAAGTACACAAAAGTCAATATTTTAATATAAAGAAGGTATGGCCGCCCATGTTTAACCATTACCTGCTATTGTTCGACCGAGAAGAAGAAAAGAAGACTGAAACTTTGTTCTCTCGGTTTGAAGAAGAAGAAAGGGCTGAAAATCTTCATAGGTAAGTGTTTTCGTGTTAATTGGATCGATTTTTATGGGGTTTTCATCCTTAAAACCGATATTTAAGTGCTCTTTGTGTTTGGGTGTTTGTTTTGGCTTGTTTTAGGTGCTTGAACTCTTGTGCAAGCAAGTTTGGAGGAGTTCTGCTTGTTTGCTGCAATAGGTGAGTTCTAGACCCCGTTTTATATGTGTTTTAAACAAGTTTGGGGCTGAAAATGCATGTTAAAAAGGATTTTACAACTGTTTTATGCTACCCGTATGTTTATGTATGTATATGCTTATGTTCTATGCTTGTTTATGTGTTGTGGTTGCTTAGAATGTTAGGTTTATGCTTAGAACAGGTGCAATGCAGGTCTGCGATGGTTTTGATTCTCAAAAATGCACAACAGGTGGTCATGCGCCCAAACAGGGCCCATGCGCCTGAGATTTTGACTTAGAAATGCCTAAGTACAGGCCATGCGCCCAAACAGGGCCCATGCACCTGGAATTTGCCTTAGAAAACTTTTAAGAAGGGGTCATGCGTCCCAATAGCATACGCCCAAGATTTTGCCTAAAAATACTAAGTATAGACTCATGGCCCAAACAATACCTCGTGCGCCCAGCTCTTTTGTTCAGGCGCCTAAGTGTTGGACACAGCTCTTTTGTTCAGGCGCCTAAGTGTTGGACATTCGCCTGAACAGTTCATGCGCCTAGAAGTGTAAGCTGAAATGCCTAAGTGTAAGATTCATGCTCCCATATAGTGTTAATGTTCCTAAGCAGGGCTCATGCGCCTGCATAGTGTCCATGCGCCTAAACACTTAGAAATTTTCGGGAATTTTGGGAAAATCAGAATTTTAGGGTTTGACCCTGGTTTGACTTGATGCTGCTATTTGATTATTTTATTCATATTTTGGGCTTTTCTTGTGCTCCTTATTATTATATTATTATGTGACTTTACGTGGTGTGATTTTATCCGTATACGTAAAGTATTATCATTAAAGAAAGTGGAAAGATTAATGATAACTAAAAGTGGAACATAAAGAACGAAAGAAAGTCTTGCAAGCAAATTCACTGGAGGTTCACAACCATTATGTTGTTAGCTCAACTGTGTGCGGTTTAGCTAACCCGAGGGATGCACACGGGGTCAATCATTGAGATTGAGGGGACCTTTGTTGCTGCCCCGGTACTAAAGTCAGCTTCGTGCACCCAGGTAGGGGTCTATTTATAGACCTCGGCCCAGTACCAGTTTCATGCGCATTATTTGGGGGCATAGCACATTGGTCTAGAATAAAGTGAAAGATAAAAAAATGAAAGTTCGAAATGATTGATGATGGAAATGGTAAAGAAGATAATGAATGTTGTCTAACTGTACGTATGATGTGTGATCGCGTACGAAAGAAATGTACATTATTTTAATGGGTATTTTTATATATAAATCTTACAAGGTATTTTAACATTTCTAAAACTAGAGCTCACTCAGCAATGCTGACTTTTATGCATTTTCAGTTGACATGTAATTTTGCTGAGAATGGCACTCGGGGAGGCTACTCGTCTGGGCAAGACTGCCGTCCGTTCATGCTTAATGATTTTGTTGTATTATAATGCAACTAATTGTTATTTTGTAGCTCTAAATTACTCTGATGTATTATTTTACAACATTAATTATATGCATGAATGACTTTTGTTAATCAAATTCCGCTGTAATATTTTATAAAATACGTATTGTTTAATATAGTAATGCTATGATTGTCCAGCTGTGAGGTCTCTGGGAATGGGGCCTTACAAGTTGTTATCAGAGCCAAAGATTAAGAGAAATGGGTATATATTTTCAAAAACCTAAACTTAAACTAAGAATGGGACCGAATGGAGGGATGCCAGCCCAAGTAGCTACGTGCCATCGGGTATTTCTTTTCTTAATGTTAACCGGTATTATGTGTGTGTGTTATTTGATTTATGTGCCTTTAGTAAATTTGAATACTAATGTAGTCAGGATAGGAAATGCACGGGGGATGAAGAGTAAAGTAAGTGGCTAATCACAACTGGCCACTGTAATTAGGGACTTACTATACTTGACATAAACTGAGCTATTACCTTGAATGACCGTATTGGTGTTTGAATCTTATAGTGTTAGAGGATGGCCGGAGGAAGGTCGTCTAAGGCTTCTAGAGGTGGAGCAAGGGGTGGTCGTGGTGGTAGGACACGGGCTGTAAGGAACAAGACTAAGACTGCAGAGTTGGCTCCTGCTGGGCCTGGGCTTCATCACCCGGAGGGCGGTGATGAGAGTGCCAATCTGAGGGCCTCAGTGAAAGAGGCAGTGGTTGAGAAGGCTCACCAATTTATGCAGACGATCCTACCGTCTGTCGTGAATGAAGTGATCTGGGCTGTAAGGGAAGACGAGAGGAAAGAGAAGCAGGAGGAGAGGAGAACTATAGCTGGAAGGAGGGAGAATGTGAGGGATCATGATGATGAGGAGGAGCTGAATGCTGAAAGGGGAGCCTCCAATGATGAAGAGGAGGTGGAAGTGCGGGAAACCGCAAAGGGATGTAGTTATGGGGCATTCCAACGATGCAAACCCCCTACTTTCGATGGCAACGGTAGTGCTGCCGCTGCTCACCGCTGGGTAAGAGAGATGGAGGCGGTGTTAGAGATTAGCAAGTGTAGAGAAGATCAGAAAGTGAAATTCGCCACTCACTCGTTTATTGACTCAGCTCTGTGCTGGTGGGACAATATTGTCCAAGCCAAGGGTAGCAGGGCCATTGGGAGGATGAGATGGGAAGAATTGAAGAAGATGGTGATTGAGGAATTCTATCTTCACAGGGAATTGCATAAGATAGAGAGAGAGAGTTCCTATAGCTTGAGGCGGGAACCATGGCCCACCAGCAATACACTACCAAGTTTAGTGAGATAGCGAGGCTGGTGCCGGATCAAGTGATGCCGGTGTCGAGGAAGATTAAGAGGTATGTGCAGGGATTGCCAGCTGATATCCATAGGCACTTGATTGTTGCCCGACCAAGCACTTTTAGGTCGGCAGTGGGCTGGGAGGCTTTATGATGAGAGAGAGGTGGCGGTGGTTGAGGTGAAGAAGACTGGTGGTGGTGACAAGAACTGGAGAGGGAAATGATTTGGGCGTGGTGGTTTCACCCCGAATAATAAGAGGATGAGAGTGGACGACCGTAGGGCGGTGTCGTCAAGCTTGTGGATGAAGAAGTGCGACAGATATGGTAGGGAGCACACTGGTGAATGCATGAGGGGTGTTACTATATGCTTCAAGTTTGGGAAGTCCGGTCATATAGCGAAATATTGTGGAATGTTGAAGTGCTACAACTATGGCGGGACTGGCCACAGGAGCCACGAGTGCAAGAAGCCGAGAGCTTAGAGCTCTGGGGCCAAGAAGGGAATTGAAGAAGGAGGATAGAGGGCAAGTGCTAGAGCCTTCATGATGACCCGAGAAGAGGCCCTGGTAGACCCCGACGTCGTTTCAGGTATGTTCCTAGTAAACCAAACTTGTGCCTCTGTATTATTTGATTCTGGTGCTAGTAGGAGTTTCATTTCTCTTGCTTTCTGTGCTAATTTGCCTGTTAGTAGTAGAAGTATTGATGATCCATTTGACGTAGAAACTGCTATTGGTAAGTCTACCAGAATCTCTGACATGATTGAAAACTATGAAATATAACTAGAAGGCCATAGGTTCTCTGCTAAACTATATATGATGCCCCTAGGCGGATTTGATGTAGTACTAGGGATGGATTCGTTACCAGCCTATAAGGCAAATATCATGTGTCACAAGAAGGTGATTCGATTAATTGCGCCTGATGGAAGTTCGGTGACGGTCTACGGAGATCATGTCACTATGGTTCCGAAAGTGATTTTGATGGAGGTGGCAGAGAAGTGCATGAGACAGGGATGTAGTACCTATCTGGCTTACATGAAGGATGCGGACGTGTCAGTACCACAACTGTCTGAAGTACCCGTAGTGTGTGACTTCCCAGACGTGTTCCTAGAAGATTTAGCAGGTGTGCCACCGGACCGCGAAATCGAGTTTCAGATTGATCTGATACCTGGTGCTCAACCCGTTGCCAAGGCACCGTATCGATTAGCTACAACCGAAATGAAGGAAATTATGCTTCAACTACAGGAGTTGATAGACAAAGAGTTCATCTGACCGAGCATCTCTCCGTGGGGTGCTCCGGTCTTGTTTGTTAAAAAGAAGGATGGTAGCATGAGAATGTGTATCGACTACCGAGAGTTGAATAAGATAATGGTGAAGAACCGATATCCCCTACCCAGGATAGATGACTTGTTTGACCAGCTTCAAGGTGCCAGTTGGTTCTCAAGGATAGATCTCTGGTCTGGATACCATCAATTGAAGGTAAAGGAGCAAGATATTCCTAAGACGACTTTTCGCACGCGTTATGGACATTACGAGTTTCTCGTTATGTCTTTCGGACTAACTAACGCGCTAGCTGCCTTTATGGATTTAATGAACAGAGTGTGTCGGCCAATGTTAGATAAATCAGTGATTGTGTTTATTGATGATATCCTGATTTATTCAAAGAGCAAAGAAGAACATGCCGGCCATATACGCAAAGTGTTGGACACACTTAGGAGGGAGAAGCTATATGCTAAATTCTCTAAGTGTGCTTTTTGGTTAAGCGAAGTTCAATTTTTGGGTCATGTGGTGAATTCTGAAGGAATTATGGTGGACCCGGTGAAGAGGCGGTGATGCAATAGAAGTCTCCAAAGATGCCATCCGAGATTCATAGTTTCTTGGGTTTGGCGGGCTACTACAGAAGTTTTATCCAGGACTTTTCCAAGATAGCATCACCTTTGACCAAATTGACGCGCAAGGAGGTGAAGTTTGTGTGGGGTCGAGAACAGGAGGATGCTTTTGAGGATTTAAATGCAAGATTAACTCAAGCTCCTATCTTGACATTACCCGAGGGGAGTGAAGATTTAGTGGTATATTCGGATGCCTCTTATTCGGGACTGGGCTGCGTGTTGATGCAACGTGGAAGGGTGATAGCCTACTCGTCCCGACAGCTGAAAATCCACGAAGCCGATTATCCTACCCATGATTTGGAGTTAGCGGCTGTGGTTTTCGCACTAAAGATTTGGAGGCACTACCTGTACGGGGCAAAGTGCACAATCTTCACGAACCACAAAAGCTTAAAGCATTTCTTCGAACAGAAGGACCTCAGTATGAGGCAGAGGAGGTGGTTAGAGTTGATCAAGGATTATGATTATGAAATCCATTACCACCCGGGCAAAGCCAATGTAGTAGCCTATGCCCTGAGCCGAAAGGAGAGACCCGAGCCAATCCGGGTGAAAGCTTATCAGTTGGTGATGACCTCTAACGTGATGACACAGGTCAAAGAAATTCAAAATGAGGCATTGAAGGAAGAACACCTTAACTCTGAAAGGATGAGAGGTTTGGTCGCGGAGTTAGGAGAGAATACCCATGTAGTTAAAACCTGCTTCGGGCGGATGTGGATCCCTCGTTATGGAGACTTACGGGGGCAGATTATGAATGAAGCTCATAAGACTTGATACTCTATTCATCCTGGTGCTACCAAGATGTATCATGATATGAAAAGGATTACTGGTGGCCGGGAATGAAGCACGATGTAGTGGAGTATGTGAGTAAGTGCCTTACTTGCTTGCAAGTGAAGGCAGAGCACCAGAAGCCATACGGGAAGATCCAATCTTTGGATATACCCGAGTGGAAGTGGGAGCACATCACCATGTACTTCATAACAAAGTTACCCCGCATGGCAAGGGGGTATGGTGCCATATGGGTGATAGTTGATCGTCTGACAAAGAGTGCACACTTCCTACCGATCCGCGGGACATACTCATCTGAGAGACTGGCGGATCTATTCATCAAATGGATCGTAGCTCGTCATGGTGTGCCGGTGTCTATCGTGTCGGACCGTGACACCCGGTTCACATCGAAGTTTTGGAAAAGATTCCATGATACGATGGGGATGAGGCTACACATCAGCACGGCTTATCATCCCCAGATAGATGGTCAGTCTGAAAGGATGATTCAGATGTTCGAGGATATGCTCCGAGCATGTGTTATCGACTTTGGAGGGAGTTGGGATGATCACCTACCGTTAGCGGAGTTCTCATACAACAACAGTTATCATGCCAGCATTGGCATGCCACCATATGAGATGCTATACGGTAGAAGGTGTAGGACGCCCGTGTGTTGGGGTGATATCGGGCAGAAGGAGTTGGGAAGTATTGAAGTGATCGAGGCTATGACCAAAAAGTTAGAAAAGATCAAAGCCTTTATCAAAGCGGCAAAGGATATACAGAAGTCGTATGCCAACAAAAGGCGTAGACCAATCGAGTTCAACGTGGGCGATAGAGTCATGTTAAAGGTCTTACCTTGGAAGGGGATCATCCGATTCAGGAAAAGGGGTAAGCTCAGTCCAATATACATAGGGCCTTTCCGAATCATCGCATGAGTAGGAGAGGTGGCCTATCGATTAGAACTGCCTGATGAGTTAAGTGGAATTCACCCGACATTCCATGTATCTTATCTAAGAAAGTGCTTAGCTGATGAAGATATGATTGTACCACTAAAGGACATCGAGGTGGATGAACGGCTCAATTATGTGGAGCAACCAGTGGCAATCATCGATCAGAAGGAGAAGAGATTGAGGAATAAAGTGGTTCCACTTGTGCGGGTGCAGTGGAAACACCGGAAGGGTTTTGAGTCTACGTGGGAGACGGAAGAAGAAATAAGACAACATTACCCACAGTTGTTTGAAGAGTGTCAGGTTTCGGGGACGAAACTCTTTAAGGGGTGTAGACTTGTAAAACCTGAAATTTCCATGTCGCATCAATAAAAGAAAAGTATCTTAAAGAAAACAGAAAATAGCAAAAATGAAGGGGGCTTTTGTGTAAAAGTACACAAAAGTCAATATTTTAATATAAAGAAGGTATGGCCGCCCATGTTTAACCATTACCTGCTTTTGTTCAACCGAGAAGAAGAAAAGAAGACTGAAACTTTGTTCTCTCGGTTTGAAGAAGAAGAAAGGGCTGAAAATCTTCATAGGTAAGTGTTTTCGTGTTAATTGGTTCGGTTCTTATGGAGTTTTCATCCTAAAAACCGATATTTAAGTGATCTTTGTGTTTGGGTGTTTGTTTTGGCTTGTTTTAGGTGATTAAACTCTTGTACAAGCAAGTTTGGAGGAGTTCTGCTTGTTTACTGCAATAGGTGAGTTCTAGACCCCGTTTTATATGTGTTTTAAACAAGTTTGGGGCTGAAAATGCATGTTAAAAAGGATTTTACAACTGTTTTATGCTACCCGTATGTTTATGTATGTATATGCTTATGTTCTATGCTTGTTTATGTGTTGTGGCTGCTTAAATGTTAAGTTTATGCTTAGAACAGGTGCAATGCAGGTCTGGGATGGTTTTGATTCTGAAAAATGCACAACAGGTGGTCATGCGCCCAAATAGGGCCCATGCGCCTGAGATTTTACCTTAGAAATCCCTAAGTACAGGCCATGCGCCCAAACAGGGCCCAAGCGCCTGGAATTTGCCTTAGAAAACTTTTAAGAAGGGGTCATGCTCTTCAATAGTGCCCATGCGCCCAAGATTTTGCCTGAAAATACTAAGGATAACTCATGCGCCCAAACAGTACCTCGTGCGCCCAACTCTTTTGTTCAGGCACCTAAGTGTTGGACATGCGCCTGAACAGTTCATGCGCCCAGAAGTGTAAGATGAAATGCCTAAGTGTAAGATTCTTGCGCCCATATAGTGTTAATGCGCCTAAGCAGGGCTCATGCGCCTGCATAGTGTCCATGCGCCTAAACACTTAGAAATTTTCAGGAATTTTGGGAAAATCAGAATTTTAGGGTTTGACCCTGGTTTGACTTGATGCTGCTATTTGATTATTTTATTCATATTTTGGGCTGTTCTTGTGTTCCTTATTATTATATTATTATGTGACTTTACGTGGTGTGATTTTATCCGTTTACGTAAAGTATTATCATTAACGAAAGTGGAAAGATTAATGTTAATAAAAAGTGGAACATAAAGAACGAAAGAAAGTTGTGCAAGCAAATTCACTGGAGGTTCACAACCATTAGGTTGTTAGCTCAACTGTGTGCGGTTTAGCTAACCTGAGGGATGCACACAGGGTCAATCATTGAGATTAAGGGGACCTTTATTGCTGCCCCGGTACTATAGTCAGCTTCGTGCACCCAGGTAGGGGTTTATTTATAGACCTCGGCCCAGTACCATTTTCATGCGCATTATTTGGGGGCATAGCACATTGGTCTGGAATAAAGTGAAAGATAAAAAAATGAAAGTTTGAAATGATTGATGATGGAAATGGTAAAAGAAGATAATGAATGTTGTCTAACTGTACGTATGATGTGTGATCACGTACGAAGGAAATGTACATTATTTTAATGGGTATTTTTATATATAAATCTTACAAGGTATTTTAACGTTTCTAAAACTAGAGCTCACTCAGCAACGCTGACTTTTATTCATTTTCAGTTGGCAGGTAATTTTGCTAAGAATGGCACTCGGGGAGGCTACTCGTCGGGGCAAGACTGCCGTCCGTTCATGCTTAATGATTTTGTTTTATTATAATGCAACTAATTGATTATTTTGTAACTCTAAATTACTCTGATGTATTATTTTGCAACATTAATTATATGCATGAATGCTTTTTGTTAATTAAATTCCGCTGTAATATTTTATAAAATACGTATTGTTTAATATAGTAATGCTATGATTGTCCAACTGTGAGGTCTCTGGGAACGAGGCCTTACATTATTTCATTATTTTTGCAGGAACATCCATGGAGGACTGACAACAAGTGGTATGTTGACAGTGGTTGTTCTAGGCATATGACAGGAAACTGTTCACTCCTCCATGATTTCAAACATAAAAATGCTTCATAAGAATTTGGTGGGGATAAGAAGGGAGGTAAAATTGTTGGTGAAGGAATGGTAACAAATGGAGTACTCAAATTTGAGAAAGTTAATTTTTGAAAATTTACAATACAACTTACTCAGTGTATCTCAAATTTGTGATCAAAATTATACCACTTTATTGATAACTCTTTCTGTTACATTCTTAAGCCAGGTTTTCAAGTCCCAGCAGATTGGATCCTTCTTAAAGCACCAAGAAAAGGAAACACTTATGTTTTGGATATGAACAACACCTCTATGACAAGCAATGAAACCTGCCTGATTTCTAAGTCATCAGAAGATGAAGCTCAACTGTGGCATAGAAGGATGGTTCATTCAAACATGAAGAACATGAATAAGTTGGTCAAAAATAACTTAGTCATTGGCCTTCCCAAGAAATAATTTTATTGTTCAAATCATTGTTCATCATGTTATAAAGGAAAACAACATAGGGTGTCACAAAAGTCCAAAACAATCAACACAAACACAACACCACTCAAAATGCTACACATGGTTCTTTTTGGTCCAACCAATGTTTTGAGCATTGGTAAAAGGCAATACTGTTTGGTGATTGTTGATGATTTCACTAGATTCACATGGGTCTTTTTCTTAAAACATAAAAGTGAAACATCAGAAACATTAATGGAGTTTATCACTAAGATAGAAAATCAACTAGATTTAAAGGTTAAAATCTTAAGAAGTGATAATGGATCTGAATTTGTTAATCATGTTTTAGATTCCTTTTGCAGGAACAAAGTGCACCAAGAACTCCATAACAAAATGGAGTTGCTGAAAGAAGAAACAGGACTCTAATTGAAGCAGTAAGAACAATGCTAGCTGATTCATAGTTGCCTATCACATTTTGGGCAGAAGCAGTGAACACAGCATGCAATGTTCAAAATAGAATATTAATTGTCAAAGAACATAATAAAACACCTTATGAACTTTTATTCAAAAGAAAACCTTTTATAGGTTATCTTAGAGCTTTTGGGTGTCATGTGTATAATTTAAACACCAAAGATCAATTAGGAAAGTTTGATGAAAAAGCTTATGATGGTTTCTTTGTTGGTTACTCATCAACATCTAAATCATATAGAGTATATATTCCTCATCATAACATTGTAGAGGAAACACCTAATGTATCTTTTGATGAATCCTTATTTACAAAATCTGTAAAAGGTTCATCTTGGTTGTTTGATATAGATGCATTAACAAATTCATTTAACTCTGGTTATTTGAATGTTGCAGGTCTTACGGATACATGTTATCCTTATGTACCTCTAAGCATGAGTGAAGTGTCATTGTCAGCTGATCCTCCAAGACTACCCCAGACACATACTTCAAATGTTACTGATCCCAGCCCTTCATCTCAAACAAGCAGTGACAATTCTAATGGAAATGGAAATTCAACCTCAGCAGAAGTTCCTTCTACATCCGTAGTTGTTCCTGTAACTACTGCGGAAGTTATACCAACATCTGTGGAAACACAAAATCATTAAGATAGATTTCAGTCAGCTTCAGAAGACCAAAATGATGAGGATCTTAATTACTTTGTTGATTCCCCATCTCAGCTGGATCCATCTCCATCAACTAACATCACCAACTTGGAATAATCTATTCCAGTTGATTCAATACCAATAATAATAATTCATAAGTATCATCCAATAGAAAACATTATTGGTGATCTTAATGAAAGAACCATAAGAAGTCAAGGGGGAGCCACCAATATTTTTCTATTTTCCTGTTTTCTTTCATAAGTGGTTCCACCCAATATAACTGCAACATTGAAAAACAACAGCCTGGATTGAAACAATACAAGAAGAGCTTTAGCAATTTAGAAAGCAAAAGGTTTGGAATCTAGTTGATCTGTTGAAGGCTAATATCCAATTGGTACAAGGTGGCTTTTCAAGAACAAACTAGATGATAGAGGTATCATCATCAGAAACAAAGCAAGGTTGATAGCACAAGGCTATACTCAAGAAGAAGGGATAAACTATAATGAAGTCTTTGCCCTTGTTGCAAGGATTGAAGCCATTAGAGTCTTTCTAGCCTATTCATCATATAAGAAGTTCACTGTTTATCAAATGGATATAAAATGTGCCTTCTTATATGGTAAAATTGATGAAGAGTCTATGTTATCCAACCACCAGGCTTTGAAGATCCTGATTACCCACACAGGGTATACAAGCTTGACAAAGCTTTGTATGGTCTTCATCAGGCCCTAAGAAAATCATTGTCATCCTTCTTGCTCAAGCATGGTTACAAAAGGGGCACAATTGATCAGACTCTCTTCTTGAAGCATGATCATCAAGATCTCTTAGTTGTCCAAGTCTATGTGGATGATATCATCTTTAGGTCAACAAACAAAGATTATGTCAAGACTTTGAATCTTTGATGAAATCTGAGTTTCAATGAGTTACATGGGAGAATTAACATTCTTCCTTGGTTTGCAAGTTCACCAGAAACCAGATGACATTTTCATCAATCAGGAAAAGTATGTCAATCAAATCTTGAAGAAGTACAACCTTGCTGAGTCTTTTTCATGCAAAACTCCAACATCAACAATAGAAAAGATTGTACCTGATCCTAAAGAGAAGTCAGTTGATTAAAGATTATATAGATCTATGATAGGATCTTTAATGTACTTAACTGCCAGCAGACCTGACATAATGTTTGCTGTGTGTGTTTGTGCTAGGTACCAATCAGACCCTAAGGAGTCACATATGAATGCAGTGAAGAGGATATTCGGATACCTTAAAGGGAAGCCAGCTCTAGGACTTTGGTATCCCAAAGAAGGAGATTTCAACCTCTACTCTTATTGTGATAGTGACTTTGGAGGGTGTAACAACAATAGAAAATCCACAACTGGTGGATGTCAATTCATAGGACCAAGACTTGTTTCTTGGTAGTGCAAAAAGCAAACAAATGGATCAGTATCCACAGCTGAGGCTGAGTACATAGTTCCTTCAGCTGGTTGCTCTCAAGTTTTATGGTTGCAAAACTAATTACTTGATTATGGTTACAATTTTCTTCAAACACCAATACATACTGATAATGCAGCTGCTATGTTCATCACTGCTAATCCAGTGTAACATAGTAAAACAAAACACATAGAATTCAGATATCATTTTTTGAGAGATTGTTCAGAAAAAGGTTTAATCAAGTTGATTAAAGTGGATACAACAAATCAGCTTACTGATTTATTCACTAAAGCCTTTGACTCAGTGAGATTTAATTTCTTAATTGAGTTTTTAGGCATGATCAACTTAGATTAAATAATCAACACAAAGAAAAGCATGTTCTGTCCATAAATTTCTTAATACAAAAAAAACCAAAAACATTCATAAAACATATAAAACTCCAAAAATATTGTCTTTGTTTCATGTTTTCTTGAATAAGCAGTTCATGTCATGGGAAATGATAGTACACAATACCTTTGCTTAATTTCCTGAATTTTATCACACAATAGATGTGATTTGATATGTGAGTAGGTTTAGCTTGAGTGGAAAATATACATGTTGATGCATAACATAATGCCAAGGTGCTAATTATGGACAATTCCATTTTGAGGAACAAGCAAGTAAGTCCTATCCTGCTATGATCAACTTATTCGCCTAAGCACACTATGTTGTGACACTTTATAACCTCTATCTTTGCACATCATGGACCCTTTGTTTTATGTAAACAAAGACCTGGGTTCACATGCACCTCTGTTTTACGTATCTAAAGACCTGGTGTCCTGTTGATGATCATCAAAAAGATTCCAAAAAGGAACAGCTCTAAAAGAATCCAATGTTGTAGATGCTTCTTTGAAGATTAACATTTAGTCTTTGTATGTCTTTTTATATTTTTGTCATAGTATAGGGACTTTTATGTAAATATGTTCCTTTGTTTTCTTGATTAGTATATATAGCATAGATATGTTTTGTGTTGGTAAGTTTTTAAGTTTTAGAGTGATTGAGACGCTTTGTAACTTCTTACTACACTTTGTATTCTTCTATATGCTAATCAATGAAAACTCTATGAATTTTTGTTGATTTGCTTGTGTTGAATTGAATACTTGTGTGTTTTAGATTGAATTGTGTTCATATATCATCATAGATCGATCCATTTTGAGCTCATCAAATGGTATCAGAGCTTTCGGTTCAGTGATTGAAGTTCTTCAACTGTCGAACTCTCAAAATCACTTGAATCTGTGATTGACAAACAATTCAGTTGTATAATTGTTGAATTCAGTTGTGTTTCATCATCAGGAACATGATTTGATTCACAATTAGCAGTACAATTCGTTTAAATCAGTGAATTTGAGCAAAAAGCTCTTCGAACCTGTTCTTCATTTGACGAATCTATTCTTGAATCAAAAGATCAATTTTGGTTGTTAATTGAAGAAATTGAAGTTGAAGGATTGGTTATTGATCATTTTCCTACATAATTTGAGGATTTCAGATCAATTAATCAAGTTTTGAAGGAGTTCAGAAAATTTAAGTTCGTATGAAACTGATGAATGTGGCGCATTATGTCAAAAACACTGCTGAAAAATGCCTAGGTGTTAGGCGCATAACAACTGTTTAGGCGTTTTCCCACCATTTGGGCGTTTTTCAGTAAGGCGTTTTTCAACTGTTGGGACACTTTGGAAGTTGACAGAATCCAAGGAATTCCAGGCGTTTTACAACTGTTGAGGCGTTTTTGAACTATTTGGGCGTTTTACCAACCAGGCGTCTGACAACTGTTCAGGCGTTTTGATACTGTTCAGACGCTTTTCAACTTGGGTGTTTTCGAATTTTTCTAAGGCAATCCCTTAGACATTTCAAAGTCAAAGTCAAAGGAAGTACAACTGTTTGGGCGTTTTACCACTAATTGGACGCATCAGCTTTAACACTTAGAAAATTTTTGAAATTTTTCAGAAACTTAAAAAATCCAAAAATATTTTTAATTCATTGTTTTAATTCAAAACATTAAAAACAACAAAAACAAATTTTTTTTAAAAATCAAAAACTAAAAATTGTAAAATCAAAAGACTCAGAGAACAGAGTTCCCAAGTTGAAGAATAGAGCAGATTTCAAGAATTGGTCACTGAGATTAAAACCTCACTTGAATTCTATTGATACTGATCTATTGAAATCAATAGAAAGAGGACCTCATATTCCTATAACTTCAGATGGTCCTGATAGAGGTTTTGTTTACACCAAATAATCTCAGGAACCATATCCTGAAGATGGATTACAGGGTGATGATCTCAGGAAAGTTAAAAATGATATAAAACATTCTTTGATGTGCAAAGGACTGCCACTTGAAGTCCTTACAAGGCTTGATGTTTATCAGACAGGATACACTATGTATAAGGCATTGAAAATAATATGTGAAGGTGGAAAGAAGATCTAGGATCTGAAAAAGCAAAAGTTAAAGAGACAATTAGAACTTTTTGAACATTTATCTGGTGAAACAATAAATCAGATGATGAAAAGATTTGTTCAACTAACTACTGAGATGTAATATGCAGGCATCAAGAATGATTTAAAAGATCTTAACTACAGGCTTCTCAATGCTCTTCCATCTTCATAGAAGCAAACAGTGACTCTGTTAAAGCATACTGAGAAATTTCCAATGGATCATGATCTCTTGATTGCTAAAATAGAATCTGTTGAAATTGATGAAAGTTCTAGAAACAATGACAGAGTAGCTTCGATGTCACAATATAAATATGTTGCTTCTCCAGCAAGTACTGTGGAGAATGCATTCATGGCTAAGAATGAAACTTCACCAGAAGATGAGGGTGATCTATTTGTTGGCACAGGGTTCTTCACTGATTCCACTTACACAAGTGCTCCTTCTTATACAACTCAGAATCAACCTCAATCTCCTCCTATGCCTAAAAGTTCTAAATCTCAAGCAAAGACTCCATCTGCTAACTCTGCTAAAACTAGCAAAGTTAACGATGTAATAAACATCCTATTACAGGATGAAGAGTCTAAAACTGCTTTCACTGCATTTATGGCAAGCTTTCAAGCTTATCAAGGTAGTCGTTTAACTCAACTTGATCTTGTTTTGTAGGATTTGTTTGAAATGGATCCAGACGATGTAGAAGAAATGGATCTCAACTAGCAAATGGTTATGATAGATTACAGAACTCAGAAACACTCGTATGTCAACAGAAACTACAAGCCGAGTGCAAACAAGTCTATTGGATTTGATAAGTCCAAATCTAAGTGTTTCAACTGTAACAACTATGGTCACTTCTCCAGAGAGTGCAAAGCTCCAAGTAATAAAGGAGGAAATGGCCAATCAAGCTCAAGTAATCAAAGGTTCCAGTAATCTTCACAGAAGACATTTCAGAAACCTTATCAAAGCCAATCAATGCCAGAATTGAAAGATGATTCTAAATAATCAACGGAGCCCAAGAAAGCTCTTGTTGTTAATATTAAAGATGGTTATGATTGGAGTGCATACGTTGAGAGATTTACTGTTGATTTAACCTCCAATTTATCTCTTGTTGCAGAAATACAAAAAGAAGGTTGGTCTGAATTTAATGATCCAAAAGATGATGGAAACTCTGAGAATGAGGAAGAGGATTATGACTGGAGTGACAAGTATGATCGCAAGGAAGATTCAGAGGAAGTTGCATTGATGGCAAAATCTGATCAACCAAAGGTTGAAAGCTCTAACTCTGAAACGTCTCCTCCTAAATATTCTGAAATTCCATCAGAAGTCAGAGAAAAGTTATGCACAAAGTCTTGCTTCGAGCATGTAGAATACTACAGAAATTATTCTTACAAGATTTGTGAAAAACTTAAGCACGAAGAACTAATGCATACCAAACTTAAAAATGATCATAAAGTATCTGACGAAAAAATTATCTCTCTTCAAAATTCTTGGAACAAAACTCTAAGAGAACTTGAAATTGTATCAAAACAACTTGAAGAAATGACAAAAAATCTTGAACTGGAGAAGATAGCTCACGCAGCAACTCAAGTTGATCTCGCCAAAGTTAAAAGTTCTAAAACCATTGTGGAAAAGCGGGTAAATGAACGAAAAGATAAACAAAAGGCAGGATTGGGTTTTACTCATGAACCGATGCCAGAATCAATAACAAATACCTTACCTGAAAATTTTAACACTCATGATCACTCTCCAGAAAACAAGACAAAATTAAAAGCTTTTCAAAACAAGACCAAGATGTCTGATGCTAAAGAAGAGAAAACAAATGTGGAAATTTTTGAAGAAAAAGATAACGAAAAGATAAAAAATGGTCATCCTGTTAAAGTAAAATCTTATGAACTGAAGCCTAAAACAAAGAAAGTTTTTGTTCCTAAAGAGTCAGTTTTGGAGGAAGTGAATATTATAACTAATAACCAAAACTCAGATTTTCAAAACAAAAATGATGAAAAACATCAGAAGATTCAAATTCATTTGGTCTAAATAACCCAGAATTCATTAAATGGCAAAAAGACCAGAAAAAGAGAGAATGTGAAAAAGAATCTTCAACTGAGGATGTTCAATCTAAACCAAAAACTAGATCTACAAAATCAAGGAACCAGAGAAGAAGAAGAAAGATAAATAAAGCTAAAAATGAACAAATAAAATTCAAGAAAATCAGACAAAAGAAACAAATCAAGCAACAAAATTAAAACCAATTAAATTTGTATCTGCTGGTTTGTTGAATGTGAACTCCATTCAGATGTTAAAGAAAATCCTAAGAACAAATCAACCTCTTATCTGAAAACGGGTTCAATTCTAAGACTTCCGCTGTAGCTAAAAGATTTGTATCTAAGGAAAACAAGAATGAAATTCATGTTCAAAAACAAAAACAAATTATGCAAAAGAAAAGTGGGTTAAATCAAAACATAATTCTTCAAATCAAAAAGAACAAATTAACTCTTTGACACCTAAAAGTAACCAAGTTTCTAATGTTGCGTCAACATCAAAGGTCAATAAGCAATTATTCAAGACTCCACAGAGGTATTGTAACATATGTGACATGTATAATCACAAAACGTCTGAATGTTTTTTTTTACAAATACTGTCACATTTGCGATATGAGAATCACTCAACTTCAGAGTGTTATTTTAACAAATACTGTACCTACTGTGATGAGCAAACTCACAACACTAAAGATTGTTACTTTAGAAAGAATTCACAGAGGAGAGGATTTGCCACCTCAACAGTAAGCAAAGGTTATGTTAATCCACAATATAAAAGAAACCAAAATGTTGATTTTCAAAGATTAACACACCAACCCTCCTTAGATTTGAACACTTTCAAAAGAAATAATTTAGTGACACCTAAACAATACTTCAATGATAATTTCATTCCAAGTTCAGTGAGAATTAATAACAAAAGTTTTGAAAATAAAAGATTTTCAAACAATTGTCAGTCAAAAAGCATGAATTTTCCAAACAAGCATAATTTTGATACAAATAATAGAATTGGTAAATTCATAAAGAATAAACCTGATGTCAACAAACTTCACTTTAAACAATTTACTATTGTTGACAAGTTTGTAAAACCAAGACCATTTCGGCTTGGGTAGATAATTCAACTTAATTTTTTTTGTTTTGCAGGTACGCCCGAGAAGACCAATCAATACTTGGTATGTGGATAGCGGGTGTAACAGGCATATGACAAGCAATTAGGCCTTATTACAAGATTTTAAGTTAAAAGATGGAACGCATGTCGCCTTTGGTGGTGATGCAGGAGGAAAAATAACCGGAGAAGGAACAGTATCCAACGGGATTATAAGCTTTGATAAAGTCAACTTCTGTTCACAATTGAACTTTAATTTGTTAGCGTATCCCAAATTTGTGATAAATCCTACTCTGTACTTTTTGATGATTCTTTCTGTTATATCTTGAAGCCAGGATTTCAGATAAGAAGGGATTGCGTGGTTGTTAAAGCTGTCAGAGACCAAGACGTATACAAACTGGATATGTCTCAAGTGGACTCTTCTACAGAAACAACTTGTCTCTTTGCTAAAGCATCAAATGATGAAAGCCATCTTTGGCATAGACGTCTCGAACATTCCAACTTCAAGAATATGAACAAGCTTGTAGCGGGAAATCATGTTATTGGCCTTCCATCAAAGAAGTTTGCCACAACTGATTTATGCTCAGCATGTTTAAAGGGGAAACAACACAGAGCATCTTATAAGTCCAAGCTGATAAACTCAAATTCCAAACCCCTTCAGTTGTTGCATATGGACCTTTTTGGACCAACCAACGTGAAAAGTATTGGAAGAAAATCTTACTGTTTAGTTATCATTGATGACTATACAAGATTTTCATGGGTTTTCTTTCTAAATGCTAAATCTGAAACAGCTGAATTAATAAAAGAATTTATCATAAAAGTAGAAAATCAACTTTATCAAAAAGTAAAAATAATTAGAAGTGATAATGGGACGGAATTCAAAAATCTAACTCTTGACATGTTTTGTGCAGAGAAAGGAATAGCTCATCAGTTCAGTGCTCCTAGAACTCCTCAACAAAACAGAGTTGCTAAAGGAAGAACCGAACATTGATTGAAGCAGCACGATCCATGTTAGCCGATGCTAAAACTCCGATCACATTCTGGGATGAAGCAATATCAACTACATGTTTTGTTCAGAATCGTTCGTTAATTGTTACAAAAAAACTAAAAACTCCATATGAGTTAATGTTTGGCAGGAAACCAAACATAGATTTTCTTTAAATCTTTTGGTTGTCCGGTTATGATTCTGAATTCAAGTGATCATTTAGGAAATTTGAATCAAAATCTGATGATGAATTTTTTATTTGATATTTATCTGTTTCAATGGCCTATCGAGTTTACAACTCTAGGACTAATGTTATAGTTGAAACATTCAATGTTAAATTTCTTGAAAACTCTTTTCCATCAGTGTCAAATGGTCCTGCATGGTTATTTGATTTAGATTCATTGTCAAACTCTTTACAATCCAACTTGTTTAATCAATTTAACTTGCTTGATTCTACAGGTGAAAAGAAAATTCAAGGAGATCTCGGTTCATTCAGTGACAAATCGGATTCTGACGATCCGGATGATTCAAGCTCAGACTATCCATTCTTTTCTTTTGTTAGAGATTCTGTTTTTTAGTCTAATAATGATGATCAGTCTCATCAAGATAATGGTCATTTTGTTTCACAAAACCAAGATGTGTCACAACCATTTCCTAATGATGGTACAGAAATGTACACCTGAGTCTGGAACATCATCTATCTCTGGTGATGTAGTTGATTCTGTTAATCTTGATTACTTTATCATTCACCGACTCAAGTTCCCAATTTCAATCCACATTCTTCAAGCCTATTGCATCAGCTTTCCAACTTGAATCAATCCAATCTAGATGTTCATGTTCAAGGAGATGAGATTCCGACATCTCGTATTCACAAGAACCATCCCATCTCAGATTATTGGTCCTTTGAGTGAGAGAACGACGAGAAGTAAATCAGAACAAGCAAACGTCTGCTTCTACTCTTGCTTTCTTTCTCAAATTGTTCCTAGAAACATTTTCAAAGTGTTAAAGGACAATGGTTGGATTGAGGCTATGCAAGAAGAATTATTACAGTTCCGCAAACAAAAGTGTGGAATTTGGTGGATTTACCTAAAGGAGAAATTCCATAGCTACAAAATGGTTATTCAAATAAACTGATGATCGGGAATTATTATCCGAAATAAAGCGAGATTAGTTGCACAAGGATACACTCAAGAAGAAGGTATTGATTATGATGAAGTTTTTGCTCCAGTTGCAAGACTTGAATCTATTCGTGTCTTCCTGGCTTATGCCTCTTTCATGAAATTTAAAGTGTATCAAATGGACATAAAGGGTGCATTTTTGTTTGTTCTATCAGTGATGATGTGTACGTGAAGCAACCTCCAGGTTTTGAAGATGCTACATATCCACATCGTGTGTAAATTGAGCAAACCCTTATATGACTACATCAAGCCCCTAGAATCTGGTATGAAACGTTATCACAGCACTTAATCCAACATGGATACACGCGAGGGAAAATTGATCCAACTTTATTCATAAGGAAGGATGCTGATGATCTCTTATGTGTACAAGTGTATTGATGATATCATATTTGGTTCTACAAGTCCAAAATGTGCAATGAATTCGAAGAAATCATGAAATCTTGATTTTAGATGAGTTCTATGGGAGAGTAAATTTCTTTCTTGGACTACAAGTTAAGCAATCTGCAGATGGTATTTTTATCAACCAAGAGAAGTTCGTCGACAAACTCTTGAAGAAATTTAAGCTGCAAGATTATCAATCATTAGAACTCCAACTGATGTGAACACCAAGATTGAGCCTGATCCAAAAGGAAATTAGTAGACCAAACATTATACAGATCGATGATTGGTTCTTTGATGTATCTCACTACATCTAGAACAGACATTATGTATGCTGTTTGTGTTGTGCAAGGTATCAATCAGACCCGAAAGAATCCCACTTAATTGCTGTCAAAAGAATATTTAGGTATCTTAAAGGTAAACCGGCTTTAGGGCTATGGTATCCTTACGAAGGAAACTTCAAGTTACATGGGTATACTGATAGTGATTATGGCGGATGTTATCAAGATAGAAAATCAACATGGGTGGGTGTCAATTTTTAGGACCCAGATTAGTCTCGTGGCAATGCAAGAAACAAACAAGTGTCTCTGTTTCTATTGCAGAAGCTGAGTACATTACTGCTTCAGCAGGATGTTCTCAAATCCTTTGGTTACAAAACCAACTGCTGGATTATAGGTTCAACTTTCTTAAAACACCAATTTACATTGATAACACAGCTGCTATGTTCATTACAGCTAATCCTGTCCAACATTCTAAAACAAAACATATCAAAATTCGATATCATTTTCTCAGAGATAACTCTGAAAAAGGTTTATCATACTGATTCAAATTGCTACTGAAAAACAGTTGGCAACCTTTTTACTAAAGCCTTCTTACCAGGACGGTTTGAGTATTTGGTAGAGTCAATTGGTCTTATTAACCACATTTAAAATTGGTTTTTGAATATTTCAGTTAATTGAGTCTAAATATGATCATAACCCTCCCTTATATGAATAGGACACAGTCAGAGAACCTGTCAAAGTTAATTGCCTGATTGTATTTTTGTGTGTGCATGTTTATTAGAAAAACAAAAATCAAATACAAAAATAGAAATTAAAAACAAAAGATAAAAAATAAAACCAAAATCACAAAAATAGTTTCTTCCTTATTAATTATATAGGAATGAATTTGTTTTGCAACACGTGAGAAATGATAGTACATTAGTATGATTAGTTGCATAATTCACTTACGACTACCATCTGACGTGATCAGATATGATGTGCAGGTAAGCTCATGCTATTATACTGAACAAGTAAACTCTGAGATCAAACTAAAAAACTCATGCATTAGTGTTTTGTCCATTTCATACCTATGAGTAGTATTGACTTCTCAAATTGACGGCTTGTAAAGTCACAAAGTCACACCTGATGGTGATATAAATAACCATGATCTGTTTTATCATTAATTTAAAGCATCTAACACTTCTTTGTTATGAGTCATCATAGACCTGAAGTGATAAGATATCCTTTGTTGTTAGTCATTACAGACATGGATATTCTCACCTGATGCAAAAAGATGCCAATATGCACAAACTAAACATGAGATCTGGTTATAAGTATATGTCAAGTTTTCAAGTTGAGAAAAGTGATTTCTTGCATATCTTGACCAGGGTTGAGCTCTCTAAGTCTAAGTGTGACTCACATAATGTCATATCTAATCATACCTTAAGAAATCAAAGTTGAAAAAGTAAGTGTGCAGAGTACCTTGCCAAAAGCACTCATTTTCTGTCCTTATTCCCAGTGTGCCTTCCGATAAACCCTTATTCCCTCTTTTGATCGATTTCTGAGTTACTCTTTTATTCAAAGGTCTTTTGTGCTTATTCTAAGTGTAAGTTCAGTGATCACAATCACTGATATTGTTGATTTACAGGTTGATTTAACTGGGCGTTTCGACCCTATTCGGGCGTTTGAAACCCTAGATTTTTGCAAATCTTAAATTGATGGGTAAAATGACTAAATGAACTGAAATTGATGCTTGAATGATAATATGGTGTTGATTTCAACTAAGTTTGTTCATTCAATCAAAGTTCTCATCATCTTTGATGTGTGTTGATTTTCATATCTTCTGATGAAGATGAACTCACAGAATTTTTTTTTGTAAAAAAAAATTTTTTTTCACAAAACTTCATATTGAAAATAGGTTTTTAACATCAAATTGAAATCTAAAATTGTTAAATAATCAAGAAATCAATTTGTTTGAAATTTTGATTTTTCAGCGGAATGAATTTTTTAAAAATATTGATTTTAATTGTTACAACTTCAATTTTAAATGTCTTGTGTTTAATTTGGCAGATGCTGAATTTAAAGTTTGAGCCGAAACACAACGTTGCTGCACTATAAACAAGGATATTCAAAATGCTGTAGGATACTAAGATATGATCAGATTTCTATTACGGACGAAGTATGTATATGCCTTGTGCTACCAACCGGTTATCTATGCAACGTCTGATTAAGAAGTACTGAGCACAGCATATGTTGATGTTGATGATAATGAGCTAAAGTGGTCCGAGGCTTTATAATGAATTTTTGAATGATTGAAGTCTCTGAAGACTCAATTAGACAAGCCTTGAGGTTAGGACCTAATGATCCAGAAGATTTATCCGAGCTAACGTTGATGAATGTGGACAAACATTCATCGAAATGGGACTCCCTGACCATTTTCCTAAGAAATAATTTTTTCGTGCTCATGTGTAAACCATTGGAAGCTTATATGCTACATTTTCCAACATTGCATGTCAAAACGAAGTGCGGGATGAATGCTTTCCCAGTTGACATTGCGTCACCCATTGTTTCATTGACTACAAATAGATGATTTAATATGTCAAAGTGGATTTTGAATGGGTTTATTTTTAATCTGGAAAAGTGCATAAGGAACAAATACTTAATGTATCCACGTTTCCTTCAGATGATTATCAAGGAAGAACATCCAGACATTCATATTGATGGTGTAAGTGGTGATACATTGATATTGGAGCATATGTCAGATGTATCTTATAAGAGACTGGCAATGGTTACTGGAGCTCAGAATGTTCCATTATTTGATTATATTCTTAAAGTTGCTAACGATGAAGTGGATATCACTATTGATCATTATCATTTAACTGAGGACGAGCCTATTGACCCAGCTGATTTGATTAAGGAAGTACCAGCTGAAGAGGATGAAGAAGATGATGATGATAAAGAAAACATTGATGATGAAGAAGATAGTTCTAGCTCATCTTTCTGATGATGATGATGATGGTGGTCATGATGGTGATGGAATGGGAATAGATCATGATGATGATATACAAGAAGCTGAGCAAGTTATTGAAGAAGATCATGAAGATATACATGATGATGTAGATGAAACTGAGCAAGTTACCGAAGAAATTCATGATAAAAGTGAGGAAGATGTACAAGAAATTGACCAAGCTACTGAAGAGATTCATGATGACGATATGAAGATATAATCATGGTAAGAACAATCTATTGAAGAAATTGCAAGTATGATTGAAGAAATGGTAGAGCATAATGATCAGTTTGCATTAACTGAAGAAGAAAATTTACAAAAGAAGATGATGAATTGAATGAAGAAAGTTGAATCATTTAAATATAATTGAAGAGTTGAAAGCTGTCAATGAAAGTTTGATTGAAGAAATGAAAAAAGAAAGACAAGGTAATGATGAGTTGAGAAAAAGTCGAGATGATAATATGAAGACATTGAGTAATGATGATAGATTTTGATTCAATGGAAGAAAGATTAAAGAAAGTAAATGAAGAAAATGTAGCATTGAAAAGAATTAGAAAAGTTGAAAGAAATTACAAGTCTCCATCTCCTGATGATGATTATTTCTGAAGTTACTCCTATTGATGTTGAAAGACTACCTATTCTAGATAAAGGAAGAGGAAATTAGATGATATTGATTTCAGTACTACCTGAATCATCACTCAAAGTTCAAAAAGTGATTGATGAATATGCAAGTATAGATGAAGAAGATTCGGATATACAAGAAACCATTGGAGCTTTAGATGATATAGAAGCTGAATTTGATGATGAATGGTATAATGAAGTTCTAGATGATGAAGATCTGGTTGAAGCTAATGTAGACGAACATTATTCTCCAATTGACATAAGTCATGATGATGCACCTGTAATATGGAAGAAAGATACATTATCTCATAGAATGAAGTACAATAGAGTGTTTCTTGATGTTGACCGTATCATAAATAAATGAAGAATTTGAGAAATGTATAGTGGCTGAATCGGTTGCTCGAATTGATCCAAACAAGATCATAGTAGAACATGGGGAGTGGAACCCATTACAAGAAAGAAATAACATTAAAGAACTGTTACATCTGAGTTGCATCATCCTAACCTAATGATATGAGCATTACTACACTCAGAATGTGGTTACAATCACGTAATTATCCACGAAAGAAATTGAACAGATTGCAAGGTGAATCATTAAGGAACTTAGTAAGAAGTTCCAAGAACTGAAAGACAAACAAACAAGATGATAGTGCTGGATATGGACAATCCTCAATATCTATAAATTACAAAGAGAACAAAGATTTGAAGCCTCATGAGATTAAATCTATGGATATAACAAGTTCAGCTCATGAACAAAGAAAAGAACTGATGAAATGTTTCATGACACTGAAAAGCAAGCATATCAGGTCTCTTTGGAACAAAAATAGTTGTGGAACAAGGCACGTTCAGCAGGAGATCTAGTATTATGTTTTTTGCATAAAGGACAATCTATTTCTGTGTTACTAAATGCCATGATGTTCCTGATACTACAAAAGAAGTGAAAATTGTTGCTTGAATATGTTGAAATTTTGATGCATTCTTGATTAAACGAGTTAATGCAATATGTGATGTTTATCATTTTTTCTCGAGCATTATTAAACTGTCTGTTCAAGATTTAAAGGAATTGAATAAATTGCCATTGATCAATCCTACAAGAGCAAGCCGATGAGAGAACTTTGTGCAATTATTGAACAGAGGGATAATTTATTCTTACAAATAAGGTGTGATTAAGAAGATAAGCAGTATTTCAAACATTAAAGAAGAAGAGAAAAGGAGTTGATAGATGTTGGTGAAGAAAAGTTTTTGGATGCTTTCAGTGACCAATATTTTGAAAAAGTCACAAATCCTAGATTGAAAGTCATTGATGGATCTCAACAATCAAAATCAATTTTGAGATGGTTTACAATGCTTACACATTTGAGCTGAAGTTAGTACAAGATTTGAATGATTGGGATCGCTATATGATTTCTTTGTTTGGTGTTTTCGAGCTAAACTTTTTGCATCCCAGTTACATCTCATTCTTATCCATTCAGAAGTTTGAAAAAGTTATTCCAGAAACAACAAAAAATGACAAGAAGTATTTTGTGTCCGATCATTAAGGTGATGAATGCAACGATGGAGAGGATATCATTGAGGAAAGCATTAGCATACGCTAATATTGTGAAAAAGGACATAAAAGACATTGAATTCATGAGAATTTCTAGCAAAGGGGTATTGGAGATTCATTGCAAAGACAATTCTAAACCTATAGTGTGTTATGAAAATGTGGATATAGCAGGGCTTTCAAAGCAAACATTGGAATTAATGAACTCCTTGGAATTAAAACAAATGAAGCGAAGCCAGAACAAGGAATTCTTGTTGATAAATTCAAAGCAGCTATTATAAAGGCTCTAAGGGAGCAAGAGATTTACAAGGAGAAACCAGTTTTCAAGATCAAGGAAGAGCCAGAAGACTTCTTTGAAGGATGAAGACTGAAGATCAAGCAGAAGAAAAAGAGAGGAGACTAAAGACTGAAGAAATAAGATTGAAGAAATAAGACTGAAGAAAGAAGACTGAAGAAAGAAGATTAAAGATTGAAGACAAAGATTAAGAAAGAGATTAAAGACTAAAGGTTTTGAAGACTGAAGACTAGTAAATCTTAGGGGGAGTATTGTAGATGGCTTCTTTGAAGATTAACATTTAGTCTTGTATGTGTTTTTATATTTTTGTCATAGTATAGGGACTTTTATAATATGTTCCTTTGTTTTCCTGATTAGTATATATAGCATAGATATTTTTGTGTAGGTAAGTTTTTAAGTTTTAGAGTGATAGAGATGCTTTGTAACTGCTTACTACACTTTGTATTCTTTTATACGCTAATCAATGAAAACTCTATGAATTTTGTTGATTTTTTTGCTTGTGTTGAATTGAATACTTGTGTGTTTTAGATTGAATTATGTTCATATATCATGACAGATCGATCCATTTTGAGCTCATCAAATGTGATCAACTGTATGTTAATTCGGAGCTTACAAATCATATCAGCATAATAAATTTCAAAGAAATCTTAAGATAGAGCTTATAACTTAAACAACATAGTTTTAGTGTGAAAAAGTGATAAATTGACTCATAAACGGAGGACAAACTCTAATGTGAATTGAATGTGAAGTCCATATTTGTCTATCTTTAATCTGTCCCAAAACATGATAAACAGCATGACAAGTTGAAACTACACTCTTGCTTGAATTTATGGGAATCGTAAAACTTGCAATCAGCACTAGATCTATGTCTACGTCATAAACAAACTATTTGAGGAAGTTGCTTAGTGTCATAGTATGATCCATTGTATGATGTAAATGCTTGTAAATAAGTTAATTTCGTTGTGCTTATAAACAAAAATACAAAAAGATTTTGTTTTTGTTCTTTTTATTTGCTAATAAGTTTGACAGATAATTGCTTTTTCATGCTATTCGTTAATAAATTTTTGATAATGAATAAGTTCATTATTATCATAAATTTAGGGGAGTAGTAATCAGCATGAAAATCTAAGTTTAATGTGTTTTATTTTTAAATGAAGAAAGTTGGATCTTGAGCACTAACTTGGCTACAAGATATCTAAAGTTTTAGCTAAATATCTATTTGCACATTTGGCATGAAGCAGAGTCAACAAGGTCCAACAGCAAACAACAAATGATCTAACAATTGTTAGGATCATACAACAAAAACATTAGCTTCGGAAAAAATTTCGGAAGAAAATTTTATCAAAATTAACTTCGGAAGAAAAACAAACTTTTGCTTCGGAAGAAAATTTCGGAAGAAAAGTTTATCAAAATTAACTTCAGAAGAAAACAAACATTTTGGAAAGAAAATTTTATCAAATTTAAATCGGAAGAAAAACGAACATTTGCTTCGGAAGAAAATTTATCATTAACTTCGGAAGAAAAAAATCATTTGCTTCGGAAGAAATTTCGGAAGAAAATTTTATCAAAATTAACTTTGGAAAAAAAACAAACATTTCTTTGGAAGAAAATTTTATCAAAATTACCATCAGAAGAAAAGTATAAGTTTGCCTTCCATAGATGTTTTGCGGAAAAATAACTAGAAAAAAGGGAAGTTTTGTCTTCCGTAGATGTTTGTAGAAGAATTAACAATCCAAATAACCAAGGAAGGGTAAGAGGGATATAAGACCCACAACATTAAATAAGAGGTTTTTAAATTCTGAGAGCGTATAAAGGATACCTTGACCATTGGCATTTCTATTCACTTTTTCAGAACTTTTTTCAGACCTAGAAAAACGCTCACAACATAACCCCTTCTCCGCCAACAATAAAATTTACTTCCACACATCAGTCCCACCTAAATCACCTCTGAAACAACATCAAAATAGCCCAATTGTTCATAAAAGATCATAATGTCTGTGCTTTTCTTAATCCAGAGGATACAATAGCCGATGGATGCAGGGATATTATCAGATACTTGAGAAGATCAAGATTATTCTATGCTTTATCTGCGGATCCTGTCATCTATCAATCGCACGTTATGGATTTCTGGAACTCTGCAAGGATCGAAGAAGAAAATGATGACATGTGATTTTTGTTTCAATAAGAAATGAAGAGTTGAGGGTAGACGAACAAATAATCAGGAGGGTGTTGGAGTTCGGACATCAAGAAGAGGGTCACCCTGATGTATTCGAAAATGAATACATTCAAAAAATATTTCACTTAATGGGTTATGATGGTGACTACCGGAATGGTGAAATCAAGAAAGGGAGGTTGTGTAAGCCATAATGATTCCTATGTCACACGTTATTGAAATGCATGTCAAACAGGAAGTCTGGATTGGATAGATTTTCAAGGCATATACCATCCAGGATCATTTGTATGTTTGAAGGAAGAACATATAATTATGCCAAATACATTCTTGGATGTGTGTAACCACATAGGGTGCACAGGAAAACAAGACGTATATGTTTCCATGTTTCTTTAGCTATCATTAATGAAGTATGCCCAATATTGAAAGAGAAGGTGAAGTGTTTGTTCAAGCTCACCTTGGAAGATCTGTGCTCAACAAGATCAGTGGGCAATATCAAGGAGAAGAAATGGAGATGTTTGCTCATGTAGTTGATGAGAATGATCATATTCCTCAAGAACTTCTATACATTGATAATCAGCAACAACAAACATCATCAGCTGAATCTTCTGATCAACAACAACAACAATCTCCACCAGTTGAATCCCCTGAACCACAAAATCAAGAACCTAATCCTCCTTCACCACCATCCTTTACAACATACCGTTATCACCACCATTCTATCATCTCACCACCAAGTGAACACATACAACCACTATCTCCTTCACTTTCCCAAACATCAATGAACTCTACTGAAATAGAAGTGTTCTCATTTGATGACGTTCAACAATCTCATCATCACCCAACAACACAACCAACTTCCTCACCCACACCTACTGAACCAATCTCACCTGCTGAAAGCCTAACTCAAACTAAACTAGTCAATCTTGATGAGAATGATGTTGTGAATGATGGTGCTACAGAAGAGTTTTGTTTAGATGTAGAAGGGGAGAATGATGAAGTAGTTAAACAACCAGATGAGAGTAACTACATTGACATAGTTGCTCATGATGAAATGATAGAGAGATAAGAGATGATGTGAGCAAAAGTTTTCTGGTGGCCAAATACAAAAATCTCATCATCAAAGGCAATAAAAGTTGAGAAGTTGAGAAAAATAAAAAGGGAGATAATTAAGAAAGATGAGACAATCTCAAAGCTAGAAGCTACAATCAAGCAGTTACAAGAGGAGATTGAATCTAACAATAAAGTGATTGACTGGTGGATCAGTTTGCAACTGAGTCCTACGAATCTATTGAGAAAGAAAAACCAAAAAAAGAGAAAGCAATGGCTGAGCTCAACAATGCATTACAAACTATCTCTAAGTAGTTGGATCTGCTAAAAGCCAAAAATGAGAGATAAAAGGATTAATGAAGAAAGTGGCTGAATAAGGAGTTAGCCTGCAAAGCCAATCAAAGAAACTGCTGTCTTTTCATGATCAAATGAAAGAACCAACAATCAATATCATAGGAAAAGAAAGTATTTGGGAAAAACTGTAGAAGAAGTTACTCAACTTGAAGATACCCCAAGAAAGCAAGAACCATCTCTACTGAGCACACTCCATCAGTGGATCTTTCTACTCTCAAGCCAACTGAACCTGATGAAGAAGAAAGTGATGCATGAATGGATAGATTTAGCAAATGATGAGTCTTAAAAGGATGATGAAGAAGCAAGATCTGATGAAGAGATATTATCCACTAAATATATTTTTGAGGAAAGGGCCCAATCCTTAATGTTCAGGATCTGATAAACAATGGGTTCCCATATGACATGGTTGAAAAGATGAACAATGCTAAAATGATTCAAGTGCTAAAAGAGTTTGACGCTGTTAGATTGATACTGCAAGTATGCAACTATGAAACATTCTTGAAGTTCAAAGCCATTGAAAATATAAGAAAAGATTTGGGTCATTGTGACACCAAGAAGCTGACACAATATATATACTTGTTGGTTGCCAAGTCACAACTATGGGTCTCATGAGCTTAAGGGAAGATCAGTGGGAGAATTGAGAGCCATGAGGAATATGTAATGAAGGTTGAGCTAGACACTGGTGTGAAATTTAGAATCAGAGCTCCCAATCCTACTTACAAACAATAATCAAAACGAACTCATGCTAAGCCCATAGTTGTAGAAAGCAAGGATATGTACGAAGGAAAAGAAAAACTTATCAGGGAGCCAAGGGATGTAATCCCCAACAAAATCTGGCCTCTGGAAACCACTGTTGGAGAAATAACTGAACAAAAATCTTCTCTGATCCAACTCTTTGAGCACATGACCACCCCAAGATCACAGAAGAAAACAAAATTGTAGCATGGAAGTTTGATTCTGAATGGATTGTGCTATGATAAAGAGAGCATCTGGGATGGTGAAATATTTTCATTGTATGGAGACAATCCTATCACTCCCGATGTAGACCTGTATTCTTGCAAAACATCCCTATCATCAATTACCCAATCAGTTTAAGGGGAAGAGATTTTTATGCTGATTGCAAACTCAAAAACTAGTTTAAAGGTGATGTGTGAAAGGAAGCAAAAAGAGAAGATGCTGAACACAATTAAAGAAGACAGAGGCAGAAAAGGTTTCATTCCAACTCATCTCATTTAGTTGATGATAATTTTTAAGAAGAGTTGGATATGAAGACAAAACTTCAGCATATGTAAAGAGCATTGAAGGAAATCATACTCATTCCCTATCACAGAATGGGGATATATGGAGAGAACAAAAGAGCTTATGCTACAAGGAATGATCCTCAGAAAAAAGCTTCTAGCATAAGACTATTTGACCAAATAGAGATCAAACTCCTTCATCCTAGCTACACATCCTATCTCCATGATAAGTATTTTCCAAAATTGAATGACAAAGTAGCTCAAGATGACTTATGCTTATATGTCATATCATCCAAGTGATTGACAAGCTGCATGCTAAAGCTGACAAAAGAAGAAAATTTGAAGCAGGAAAACTTATGGGATCTAACATATCATCATGGCTGAGTTCAGAATGTCAGAACAAGATGAATTGGAAGTGGTGTCAATAACAGTGTTTGCAAACTGACCACTGAAGAGGACATCCTTGACTGAATTACAAAACATTAAATAAAATGAAGAGAATGAAGATCAATATTTATATGATGATCAAAAGAATGCAATTGAATACTTCAACATAAGAATTTTGAGAAGAGTTCAAGAATTAAGAGCTCTGACCAGATGATTACAAGAATCTAAACCTAGGGGGAGTATTGTTAGGTCTAGGTCTTTGTATAGGTTTAGATGATGAATCACTTCTTGTAATGAACTTCTGTAATTCTTTATTATTTTATAATGCATGAAATGTATGTTAACCTAAATATTTTTCATGTTGATTTTATGTGATTGCAGGAAACATCATACTTGGTCAATTTGGAAAAA